>RJWJ010000782.1:0-177251 GCA_004363605.1 Indri indri | reverse complement strand
GAGCAGCCCGGAGGACTTCCCGGGGGAGGGTGGTCTAGGGAGGCCATCCGAAGGCCTCGGAAGCCACCAATTCTGAACAGTCCAGAATTACAGCGAGGGGACGGGGTCAGTGGGGCTGTGCCTTCACTAGGCTTTTCTGCAGGCCACTTCCTGATGACCGCCTGCCCCATCAGAGCCCCCCCAGCCAGTCCCCGTGTCCCTCCCCAACTCCAACAGCCGAGCAACGATCAGACGACAGCGGCCCCCACAGCCCTGCTCAGACCTCTCGAGGGCTTCCGTGCAGCCGGCGTGATGATTCGACGCACGTGACTGTCACCACACTCCCCACCTACTCTTGGCCACATTTCTGTCCTGTCACTGAGCTCCTGCCCTGCCCGGGGCCTTTGCATGTGCTGTGCCCCCTGCATCTAGAGTCACGCAGCTGAGGCGCGAGAGGCAGGGCCCGCTCAGCTCTGGAGCTTCCTCGGAGACCAGGGAGGAGCCTTCCCACACTCAGGGCCCTCCCCGCCTCCAGGGATTAGAGCAGAGGGACAAGGCCACCAGATTGGCTTTAGATTAGACCTGATGTCCTCGGAGAGATGCAGGGGCCAGGCGTCTGCAAAGGGATAGAGATTAAAGACCGAAATGGCAGAAAGAAGCCTCCGGGGCGGGTGGATACAGAATGGCTGGTGGAGGAGAGGAGCCCCACAGGATGCTCCCCCAGGATGCAGTACAGGGGGAAGAGCTGGGGACATGGAGGATGCACTTTCCAGAACCTTCAGGAGGCATCCAGAAGGAGAGAAGGGAGGGAGGGAGGGAGGCGTGCAGACCCAAACCTGGACAAGAGACCATTTCCCCAGACGTGAGGAAAGGACAAGCGTCCCCAGGCCCGGAGGCCACGCAGAAAAAAATCAGCAAAACCGACAAACCACGAAATCCACGATGCTATTGGCCGCTCGCACCTCACAGAGACCGATGTGTCACGGCGGGGACGCAGGCAGGCGGGCTCAGAAGCACGGAGGCGGAGGGTTGGAACGACTGCTAGCAACTGCCGCTCCGTCAGCGGGAAAGAGGCCGCGGCCACCACACATGTGTGCGAAGGTCACAAAAATGACCACGTTAGGCCCCACAGAAAAAGTCAGCAAATTTCAAAAAGCCCATACCTTAGAATTGGAAATTAGTAACGACAAACAGCAAGAAGACCGACTGAGCTACCTGGAAGTTTAAAGAGCACACGTCCAAATGACTTTTCGATTAAAGGGAAAATACGGCAGAAATTAGATCCATCTCAGGATGGATTCACGATGAGATCGTGACCCTGTGCCCAAGGCGGGCGATGCCGCCACTGGTGTGCTCAGAGAAACACTCATAGCCGTTGTGGAAACTGGAAAAGCTTGAACATAAACGTGCCAAGCTTTCGACTCAAGGAGCTGGAGATGCGCGCCGGGATGGCAGGAAGAAAATGGGAAAGGAATCGTCACGACAGAGGGGACGCGGCAAAAAGAAAACCGTTTTACGGAAACAGAATCGATCGATAAAACCAAATGCCGGTTGTTTCAAGAACTGATAAAATCGATAAACTTTAAGCGAGTAAAATCTCAGACTCGGGCGTGGAAAGGTGACGGCCACAGCCGAGCGGGAACCGTGGCGCTATCAGCAGGTGGGACACACGCTTCCACCTCAGTGAACTGGAGACGTGGCGGGAGGGGGCGCCTCAAGGAAAATACGGCCCGGCCCGGGGCGGCTAACACGGCAGAGAGTCTAATACACAAACCCAAGGGAGAAACTGAAACGACAGCCGCCGACCCTCCTCTAGATGGTTCCCAGCCCGGTTTTGGGGATAATTTCTACAATTTCTTCAAAAAGCAGACAACATCCATTTTACACAATGTGTTTCCGGGCACGGGTGAGGTGGGGAGTCTCCCAGCTCATCTTACGAGATAAAACCAGGCACCAAAACCGGGCAAGGAAGCACAAGAAAATCCTAGGCCCACCCCAGGTACGAATGCAGATGCCCAGATCCTAAAAAATACATTAGGGGATGAACTGAGCAGACGACTGAGTCAAGGTCACACAGGAGGGCGGGGTGGGCCTCGCACCAGCCTTGCCTCTCCTCACACTGCAGCATGCGGCCAGGCATACAGCAGGCGCTTAGTATCACCGTGAAACTACCTTGCTTGCTTTTGGTTTCCTGGGTCACCATCTGTCCTCTCCAAGGGGCCACAGTCTTGGGTGCTGGGACTGCGGCGACCTGGCCACCACTGACGCTGGGAGCCTGCAGCGCCGGGGTGCGAGGCAAGTACTTGTTGCGTGAATGAATGAATGAATGAATGAGGGCCAGGCGAGGACGGCAGGGTCTCCCTGGGGAGTGTCTGGCTGGTCTTCGCAAAGGGAGTGGGGGTGGGAGCAGGAGGAGGGTCCACGGGGCTCGGTAGCTGTGGGGAGGGGGCTGGGCCTGTCGCGCCACCTGCTTTCTGACTGGCACGTGGGCCCCGTCTGACGTGACTGCCGGGCCTGGGCAGTGTGGACAGCGGCAAAGCCAGGCTGTCTCCCCGGCAGTTGTGGGGACACCTGTTGGGGAGGGCGTGGCGGGGACCACGCCGGCAGCTGAGCGGGGCTGGCCGGGCTGGAGAAGGCCCGGGGAAGGGGTGCTGGGCAACTGGCTCTGAGCACCCGACAGGTGGGCGGGGGTTAGGGGCCCGGCAGCTGGGACGGGGCCGCATTCCAGGGTGCAGGCCCAGCCTCTGAGCTGTGTGCGCACGTGTGCGGGGGGTGGTGGGCATAGGCATTTGGTGCAGGACAAGGGACAATGGGGGACTTTCTGGGCTCCTCATCCGGGGTAGCAAAGCCCTGTGACAGCTCCAGGCATGTGGCTCAGATGTGCCAGCAGCATCTGCCCCGGCCTTTCCCTCTGACGAAGGCCTCTTGGAGCTTTTCTGAGGACCACTGGGCTGCCCCAGGGTGCGCAGACGAGGGGGACATTGCCTGCAGGAATGTGGGGTGCAGTCTGTGTGCACGGCTAATGCTCAGGGTGCCCCCACGGGTGGCACAAGGGCACAGGGCACCACTCCTGGCGCCACACTCTTGGGCTGCGTGACACACGCGGCAGAAGCCAGCAGACCCTCCCCTGGGCTGGGAGCTGCGTGTGGCAGAGGAGGGGGCTCAGGGCACCCTGTTCCGCTCCGAGGGCCAGGGGACTCCGGGCTCCGACCACGCGGAGTCAGAACCGCAGAGGGCACGGCTGGAAGCCCTTTTAGACAATTGTGCCACGTTAACATGGTGGCTGTGTTAACGTGCGTTCCGCCAGAATAAAAGAAACACGGGTTTTGGAGACAGTAGCAATACGGGAGCTTCTGGGTCAAACACGGTGAGGTTCTTTCATCTCAGGCCTCCTCAGGGGCTTTAAGATGCACGTGTGCACCGTGGCACAAAGATGGTGGCTGCTGGCTGGGGAGGTTGCTAAAACGTGTCCTGCTGTGGATCCAGGGTCTGTCCTCGGGATTTCAGTTGCATCCCAAGGACTCCGTGTTTCTTCAAGACTAACGAATATTCTACCTTTGCCACGGGGGGAAGCGGGTGGGCCGTGACGGGCTGGGTCCCATGTGGGAAGGGGCCCCTGACCGGGTCAGCACCAACAGCCCCCTGGCCCAGGGCAGCTCCCTCAGGCTGCGTGGAACTGGGACAGCCCCGAGTTCACGCCAAGGGCTCTGCCCCGCGCCGGGAGCCCCCAGCCTCGGTGCCCGCCTGGCCGTGGACGCTGCTGAGCCTGCTGACGGCCCGTCTCGGGTGCCAGGAACCAGAACCGGGAACCTGTCCCTCCGCAGGGCACGGGCACAGGGACGCCAAGGGGCTCGCTCAGGACCCGAAACGCCCCGTGGGTCCTCCCCTGCCTGCTGGGTGGCTGCCACAGTTGGGCGTCAGCTTCGTTCTGGGGCGTCAGTGTGTGCACAGGCTGGGGAGCGGGGGCACTGACACGACCCTCATCCTGGGGGGCAGCAGGGGGTCGAGGTAGCGCTCAGAAACTGGCTGAAGCCATGGAAAGGGCCGTCGTGGGTTCTGTCCAATGTAGTTAAAAACATCTGACTGTGACCACAAAAATGCTGGCATCCGGGCCTGCTGCAAAAACATTTTCATGTCAAATGCAAACGCACTGGTGCTGTGAGAAGCTTGTGCCATTAACCCTTGGAGGACGCGTGTGCGGAGCCGGCCTGTATGGCCGGGCCGGGTGCGGGGCTGGAGCTGCGGCCTCGGTCATGGGCAGCGGGATGCAGACTAGGGCGGGGGTGGCTCCCTGTGGTCTCCGGGCAGGCAAGACAGTGGCTGGGCCAGGTGGCCTGGGACCTGCCTGCCAACTGCAGGCCTGACGACCCTGGAGAAGGGGACCGAGGTCTTAGAGGGGCTCTCCAGGGGCAGGGGCAGCCACCTCCTGGACAGGCCACACTCACAGACAGGCGGATGTTCATTTGGGGAGCCCTGAGCCAGCACCCACGGGGTTCAGGTGCCGGGGATGGGTGTGGGGTGAGCCGAGGGTGTCTGGGGCTGGGGGCGGGGGACAGCCACACGCCAGGAAAGAAGGTCCACCTGGGGCTGGGGACTCAGGGGGGCTTCCTTTGGGGGAGTCGGGCTGGTGTGGCGCCAGAACGTTCCAGGTGCAGCAAGTGCTTTCCCACTTGGTGAAACACCACAGCCACCCCACCATCCCACTGCGCCCCTCTGGCTGCTGCCAGCCCCTCGGTGAGGTGTGTTTTACCACGGTGTGGCCGCCAGGCCCCTCCTGGCGACAGGCAGTTTGAGTTCAGCCGGGAAGCCCTTCCCCACCAGGGGCTTCTCCACCCCAGGACAGACGCGGAAGGGCGACGGCGGCACCGCAGGCCAAGCGCGGTCTCTCTCCCAGTGGCCTGTTTTCCCAAAAGGCCGTGGAAGTTCTCCTGGGCGTTGGGAGAGCCCCGTCTCCACACGCTGTCACCAGCACTGAGCTTTACTCCACTTTTTAATTTTGGCTGAACTGCCTTTATAGTCTCCTCCTACGACAGAGTCAGTATAGCCCTCCCTGCCCGTTTAACTTTGGCGCTGCGGGACTTTCTCACGCGGCCGTGCAGGAGCTCGCTGCACACCATGGCTGGTGACCCTTCAGCGTGACACACGCTCCAGCCCGCTTCCCAGAACAGGGAAGGTCCCCGGTTACTGCCCTCTTCCTTGGGGGCTTGCGGATCTCCCAAGCCCAGGCCACCAGCTGTCCACGTTCATCTCCCGGAGCCCCAGCCTGGGGCTGCGCACACTTGGGCTCCTCAGCGCCCGGGCCCGCCTGCCAGGGAACGCATCCAGTTGGCCTGCTCCCCCAAGTCCCCCACCCCCAGTGCCCCGACAGGTGTGTGGTGACTCAGCGGCGTTTAATTTTTCGGCACAGGCAGCTGTCGGAGGCAGCCTGGAGACCCCCGAGCAGCCTGCCTCCGGCTGAGGGCGGGGCCGCAGAGCCAGGAGCCGGGGAGTGAGCGGAAGGGGGCAGCTCTGCCAGCGCCTCCAGGCCCCTCCCTCCCCTCAGGCCCTCTGCTCTCCTCTCATCCCCCACCCTCGCACCTCCCGCCCCACCACTCTGCTTCGCAGGGTGGGGAGAGCCTGGGGGACAACAGTTGCTGCCCCTGCAACTCTGCTGTCAGGTATCCTGGGCATCCTGTCTTTCTTGGGGTTGGCAACTGCAATAGGATACCCTGTCCCCCCTCTCAAAGGCTCTGGAAGGGGACACTGCGGTAGGGGGTCCTGAGCTGGTGCCATGCATTTGGGTCTACAGAGGGGGAGGGACTCCCAGGACCTTCTCTGACTGCACAGGGCCAGGAGAGAGGCCTCTGAGCTCACAGCCACACTGTGGGCCCTCAGCATCCACAGGTGGCCATGGGGTCCTTGAGCCTGGGGTCCCATGGGCTGCCAGGCATAGCATCCATAAGACCCACTTGGGCCTCTAGGGAGGGAGGGTGGGTACGGTAGTGGTGGCTGGACTCCTCCAGGGTCCTGAGTGGCCTTTCGGTCAGGGCCCTGGAGACTGTCGGCCACCTGGGTGCAAACTGTGACCCGGCCACTCCAGGCTTGGGCCCCACACTAACCTGAGTGTCAGGGCACATGGGGGAGGGGCTCGTAGTGACCACATGGGGCTGTCGAGAGCATGGAGGTGCCTGGCACATGGTCCGACAAATCAGAGGTGTGTGGACAATAGTTGCTACGATGGTCCCTGCCCCACAGCCGTGAGGCTGAGATGGGGAAAGCCAGGTATGCAGAGAGCTGGCCTGAGAGGGGCAGCCAGGCCCTCTGCACAAGCACTTTCTCTCCAGGCCCCAGGCCAGGCCCCAGAGGGAGTGCGGCCAGGCTGACAGGGAGTGGAGAGACAGCCAGACTCCTTGGCACCTTCTCAGAAGCAGGGAAGAGTCTGGAAGGGAAATGGCTCAAGACCTAGGCCTTGGCAGGATAGTAGAGTGGTCTGCCTAGCAGCCAGAGGCAGATGGAACCAGCAGGAATGCCAGCCTGAAGGGCTTGGGGCACACGTGTCCTAATGAAGGAATCCCTGCTCCAGGTCCTTTACCCACTCTTCCAGGCTTCCTCACTCGTTCCCTCCTGCCCTCCCGGCCATATATCCATCCACCCCTCCTGCCTTCCTTTCCTCCTTCCATCCATCTACCCATCCACCACCCACCCACCTATTCCTCGTCTTTTCTTCCACTCACTCACCCGTCTATCCATCCATCCCTCATCATCCATCCATCCATCCATCATCTATCACCCATCATCCATTATCCATCATCCATCACCCATCATCCCTCATCCATCCATTTATCCATCCATCCCTCATCCATCACCCATCACCCATCATCCCTCATCCATCCATCCATTTATCCATTTATCCATCCATCATCCATCCATCCATTCATCACCCATCATCCATTATCCCTCATCCATCCATCCCACATCCATCATCCATCACCCATCATCCCTCATCCATCCATCCATTTATCCATCCATCATCTATCCATCCATCCATTTATCCATCCATCATCTATCCATCCATCCATCATCACCCATCATCCATCCATCCATCCATACCTCATCCCTCATCCATCATTTATCTATCCCTCATCCATCCATCATCCATCTGTCCATCTCTCCATTCATCCATCCACCCATCTCTCTGTCCATCCACCCATGAATCCCTTTCTTCCAACCCCTGCTCCGGCCCCCATCTGTCCATCTCTGCATCTCATGCACGTTCATTCGCGCCCCCCACCCCAAGGCCTGTGCGCCTGCTTTCATTCTTTCCACAAGCAGTTAGCAGCTGCCTCCTGTGTATCTTGTGGCAACAATGAGAAGATCAAAAGGCACTGATGACGCAGCTGCTGGCCTCTGGAGTGACAGCCTGCCACCAACTAAAAATAGATCAGAATCAACCAGGATGCTGGTCTTCCCTCTGTTCCTTCTCTCATCCTTTGAGTCCCTGCCCCCTCGACAGGGACAGGGGACACACTCCATGTGCCGAACAGTTCCAGATCAAAGAGGCGGTGATGGGATGGGTGGGGTGTTGTCAGGGCTTGGTGACCAGGTACTGAGTCGAGGAAGGGGGTGAGTTGGGATGATGTGGCGGGGGCGGGGTGTTTGCTGAGAGAGGCAGCGCGGAAGGCAGGCAGGTTGGGGGAGGAAAAGGAGGCATGTGGTCTTGGCCTTGGTGAGGGTGGGGAGCCTGTGTCCCCTGAACAGAGGTGCACCAGGACGCAGTGTGGCTGGGCTGTGTCAGGTCCTGGGCAGCAGGGCCTTGAGATGGGCCCTGGGTGTTACAGGGCTTGCTGGTATCCCGGGGCCATCACTGACCCTACAGGCAGCCGCGGCACTCCAGGGCCAGGATGGAAAGCCCTCAGCTCACTGCCCGTCCCCTCGCTTTGACAGGTGACCCTACAGTGGCAAGAAGAGGATGAGGGCTCACACTTCCTCGGGTATCTCTGCCAGGCCAGGCTCTGTGCTAGGCACAGGACTCCAAAGGGGACGGTGCCCAGCCAGCCCTGCCTTCTCAGAGCTTCCGTGGCAGAGGGATGGGCCGGGGCACGAGGCCAGGCACAGGCACAGGGCGGGAAGGTGGTGAGGGGTCGGGGTGCAGGCCGAGGCTGTGAGGGGACAGTGTGGCTGACAGGGAGGGGCGAGCACAGACAGTGTCCCTGGGTGTGGCCAAGGGCACCGCTCATGAGGCGCAGAGGCCTTGGGGCCTGGGCAGAGTAGGAGTTTGAGGAAGGTGACACTGGGGAGGCCACAGTGGCGCAGGGCGCGGAAGGTGCCTGGCTCGCATCCAGGGAAGAGGGAGGCCGCTGGGGGCTCGAGCGGGAGCGCTGTGGTCTGGTTTATGTTTTGAAGCCCCTCTGGCTGCTGCATGGAGACAGGAATGTGGGGGGAGAGAAAGCCGGGGCGCCCCTGGGGACGGGGCTGGCCCTCGGCATTGGGAAGGAATGCCGCCTTTGTACACGCCGTCCTGCCTGCCAGCAGTGCCCTCCTGGCCGGGCGGAGGCTGCAGCGGGCGGAGCAGCGCTGCAGGGGTGGGCAGGCTGTGACGGAAACGTGTCCCCATCGCTTCGACCTGTGCCTGTGTGCGACTCATCAGGGTGGGCTGGGAACAGAACCCTCCCCTGGTCCCAGTCACCGAGGCAGCAGTGGCAGGCAGGGTGGGGAGGACTTCTAGGAAGGGCTCTGGGGCTGCTCAGGTGTGTGAGCCACACCCTTCCTTCTCTGCATAAAGGCTCCGGGAGTGGCTGTCCCTTGAAACAGAATGCGTGGGAGGATCGGGTTACTGGGCGAGCAGGGGCCAAAGCCGGCTGAGGGGCCAGTGCAGGGCGGGGGCTGCCCCAGGCTTCCTAAAGAGGGAGCGACTTGAAGGGCTGTGAGGGGCAGGCTGGGGCCAGCACAGTGCGAGGACAGGGTGCAGAGCTGGCACGGGGCGTGGGGCTTGCCTGGCGTGGGGCCTGAGCTGCTGCGGGCTCTGGGGGCCGCTCATGCTACCAGCGTGCACCCAGAGGGGCTTCCCCTGCCGTCTGTTCATTTCTCAGAACTGCTACCAAGCAGGGACCCAGGAGCCATTCTCTGCCCGTTTCATAGGTAAGGAAATGAAGATTCCGAAAGCTCAACCTGCCTGAGGTCTCCCCTCAGGGGCCGAGAGGGTGGCAGGGGCTGAGCTCACCCCTACAGAGTCTGGTTAGGGGGCTGTATGGGGGTGGTGATGAGGGCTGGGTGGCCGGGAGGCACAGGGCCGGGGCAGAGTGATGCTGAGCCCCCAGAGGACAGAGGCCGGGGCACTTTTGTCTCCGTCAGTGTCATGAGAAGAACGTGCCTGGCTTGCCCACTGGCCCAAAGGGATGAGAGCCCCTGACTGATGGCACCTCAGCACAGCCCAGCCACCCTGCAGACCCCTGAGTGGCTCTCAGTGTCAGGCAGTGAGATTTGGGGGTTGCCTGTTATACGGCATAACTGACTGCTGCTTAGGAGTGGGCCCCGGCGGTTTCTCTAAACTTTGCAGAACACTCACAACCCTTCTTCTTCCAACCACATCACAACAAGGACGGGATTCTCAGTAGCCCCAGGGCACAGGTGAAGCTCTGCTGACCCACTGCCCACCCGCATAGCCACCTCGAGGGGCAGGGCCCTGCTGTGTGTGCAGAAAGGCCCACCTGCGTCCCAGCTCACATGGTGCCAGCTGTTAGTGCTGGAGAGGGCCCAGCGGCCATGTGACAGCTGCCAGTCTGAGCAGGAAGTCCCCCAGAACCCTGCTCACCCCTCAGGGGCAGGCAGCTGGCCTGGCCTGCACAAGCCCGGGGGAAGGGAGGGGACCGTGTTGCCCGTCTGGTCCTCAAAGCAGCCCTGTGGGCTGGTGTCACCATACCCAGCCAGCAGATGGGAAAATTGAGACTCAGGGAGCTCAGGCACTTGGTGACCTCCTGAATCCGTCTGTCTCCAGGGAGCTTCCTTCTGTTTCCACCGTGTGCACAGGGTATGGGTGGGGGGAGAGAGACAAGTAGATTCTGACCCCAGGCCACATGTGTGCCACAGTCTCCCCAGCTCACGGGAGGACACTAGCATCCGCGTGATGCCCTAACCCTGCTGCTGGAGGGACACGCTGGTCTCGCTCACCCAGTGGCTTCTCATTCTGTCCTCGCTGTCTCAGAGGTCCAGGACCAGACACTGAGGCAGGGCCTCAAGGGCAAAGAGTTTATTTGGGAGGCGAGGGAGGGGAAGTGGGAGGGAGGGGGGACGGTCACAGAAGCTGCTGGCACCCAGGGCACCGAGGTCAGCCCCACTGGGGAGCCCAGGGGACCGTGGGGAATGTTCCCACCACCTCTCCCTGGCTCTCCCTGGCAGGCGAATGCCTCTGGGCCTCTCTGGTGTGTGGCTCGTCCTGCACCCGGGTGGCCATGTCCTGGCTGGTGCAGTGAGAAAGCCACGGCCTGGCCTGCTCTACAGAAACGGAGGCCCAGGTGGGGCTTGAACTCAGGCCCCACTGCAAGTCCACACTCTGATTTCTGTGGACAAAGACATGTTGGCAGAGCCACCCTCACCTCAGGAGCTCAGGAAGCTGTGGAGGGGGACGTTCCCCGAGTGCCATCTTCTGTGGCCCAGCCTGCCCAGAGTGCGGCTTCTGCTGGGCTCTCCTCCGGCTGGTCTCCGCCCCTCCAGCCACCCTTGCTCAGGGCCCAGGATGTCCTCCAGATAGCGGTCGGCCAGCCCTCTGGGACAGTGCTCAGGCCTGCGGCACCAAGAGGGCAGGAGTAGACCCAGGGCTGAGCATGGGGTCTTCGTCCTGTCCCTCTGTCACACCAGTGTCCTGCTCAGTGCGACTCCCAGCCTTGTACCTCCAGACAGGCTCTTGGAAGCAGCGGCCTCAGTCTATGATGTACGGGGTCCCTCAGCATAGCGACAGGCGCCTCCCCCATCACTGTAGCAGAGCGTAAGTGCCAGCCAGCCTGCCCACACACAGGGCCCAGGTGGACACTTGGAGCATGACAGAGAGAGGCCAGGCTGATCAAATGGAAACAGAAAACCAGGGAACTAAGAAGGTCTTAAGATACAAGCTCTTCCCTGATAAAACTCAGGGGTCTGAATTTTCACTGGGGAATTCAGACGCCTGGGGCTAGAATGTACACACTAAAAACTTCCAGAAAAAAAAAAGAAAGCCCTCTCACAAAGACATGAGAATTAAGCACACATCAGACTTTTTTAAGACAGGCTGGATGCTGGAAGACCACGGGACCAGGTCTTCAAAATTCTGAAGGAAAATCATTTTCCACTTGAAATTCTATACCCAGTTAAACTATCGATAGGGCACAATGGTTGAATCGAGAAGTTTTCACCACGGGGGACTCTGAGTGCTCACCCGCCACGTGCTCCGCGTCAGGGAGACACTTGGAGTTGCCCCAGAAAACTGAGGAAACAGAACCAGGAAGGCTTGAGCTCCGGGAAACAGTGAACGCAACCCAGGATGGTCACGAAGGTAAGTTCCAGAAGGACTGGAGGCGGGATGCCTCAGGAGAGACGGCAGGAGAGGAAAGGGCTCTGCACAGAGGGGATCCGGGAGAAGGATCGGGGCACCGGCACAGGGTGGCGGAGCCGGCAAGGCAGAGGAGGGTGGCAGGGCGGCAGCAAAGCCACCCGACCTTCCGGAATCGGTATCTGGGAAGAATCCCTCCAACCAGGAGATTGTTCCAAATCTACGTGAAGAGCCGAGGAAGAGGCGTCTGCGGGGAGAGGACCACGAGGCCAGTCTGCATTTCACATAGAACCAAGACAGAAGGGCGGACGGCAGCAGGGCCCCAGGACCATGAGTGTCACCAACCCGGACTGGCGCTCCCGTAGCCACAGTCACACGACCACGCACGGGGAGGCAGGCGGCTGGGGTCGTGGCGCCACTCGGGACCACGTAAAGCTGAGAGAAGACCACGCACATCCACGATGACTCAGCTTCCCACATTTTATAGTATTTTTTCCTTTACCCTGTAAGTGACATTTAGAAATGAATTTCTCTTTTGGTGAAGAAACATTTATCAGAATTCAGCATTTTTTTTCCCATTTCACTTTGGTCTTCTTTGTTAAGAAAAATGCCAATTTAAAAGTCACAGGCATCATGTGATTATTTATAATAGTTTCTGATAGTAGTCAGTCCATTTGTCTGTCTGTCCACCCACTCGTCCACGCGTCATCCATCCACCCTCCCTGCCTCTCTCCATCCCTTCATCCATCCCCCCGTGTATCGATCCGTTCATTTGTCCATCCACGCATCCTTCCTTCCATCCTTCCTTCCATCCACCCGTCCACGCCCCCGCCCATTCTTTTTCTGTGCATCATGCACAGAAATGTCTGGAACGCTGCTCGCCTCACACCGATGGTGGGTATTCTGGGATAACAAGGGGTATCCTTAGGGAGAATGGGGAGTCGCAGAGATTTTCACCTTTCATTTCAGGCTTTTCTGTACTGTTTGAATTTTCTAGAAATTCAAATAGAACCAAGATGATCTATCAATCTACCTAAACATTTCCATTAAAAAAATTAATGGTGGTTATCTACAGAGATGTTATGGTCCTCTTTTTGTTTTCTTCTCTGTTCAGCTCTGCGTCGAAGTCTGTTAATAGCAGCTCTAAATGCTATTTTCAGACGCCCCTCCCTCGGAGGTCTTCCCTGACCACCCTCGGCCCGGCCTGGCCTGCGCCCTGCCCCGCGCCTGCACGGTGATTATCCTGGTCTGTAATTACGTGGTGTGTCTTTGACTGGGAGCAGCTCTGTAACGCCGGGACTCTGTCCTATCCCTGCGGCACCTCCAGCACCGTTCGCCGTCTGGGATGTCACAGGGGCTCGTGCAGCTGCCCTGGGAGGGATGGGAACTGGGTCAGCCTGATGGGTTCACTCTCTACGTCCTGAGCAGATAGTGTCACGTCTCGGTCTGGCGCTCGGCAGTGGGTGGGAAAGCCGGCCCACACCGTGCCCACAGCAGTGCCCACGAGAGGGGGCGGGAGGCAGGCTCTTCCACTTGCCACGTGCCGGGCGCCGGGCCAGGTGCTCAGTGGGGAGGGCTCCAGGTAACGCTGGCACTCGCCCAGAGTGAGCGTGCTCCTCCTTCCTACAGAAGTGGAAACCGAGGCTCGGCGGGGCTGCGTGCGGTGCCTGAGCTCTCTGCTGCAACCCACCTCGTGCCGCTGCCAGGGGTCGCGGGGGGTGGGTGTCATGAGGGCGGATGGGGTCTCAAGGTGGTGGCCTGGTCAGGGGCCAGGCGGCCTTGGGCAGAGCGAGACTGTCTGTTTGGGAGGAGGTGGTGCCAGGTGGGAGCTGGGGCTGAGAGATGTCCCTGAGATGGGGCCGAGGGGTGCAGAGGGCTGGGGAGGGGCTGGGGGCGGCTAGTCCCCAGGGGTGCCCATGCTGGCTCCTGCCCCTGCACCGGGGTTGACGGGCTGCCTGTCTTGGCCCCGCCTGGCTGAGAGGGCTCAGAGGCCGTGCCTGGCCCCTTCTCCACATGGAGAGACGGTGGGGCCCTGAACAGGCCCGGGCAGGGCCCCCTGAGCTGCCTCCCTCGCTCCTGACCGCAGGGCCGGCATCCCCCAGGCCTCGGCGTGGCAGAGTCCTTCAGGGGGGTGCCCAGGAGCCGCGGGGACGAGGGCCCCCATTGCCTGTCTGTGCACTCACTCCAGGCAGGCACTCCCGGAGGGGAGGGACCGTGTGCTTGGATCCCAGGGCCCGGGAGGTGGGGCGGGCAGGGGAGCTGGGCCCCTCGCAGATTGTGATGGGAGGAAAAGGGCCAGAGAGAGGGTGGGGAGGCCGGGGCGGGAGGCGGGGAGGCGGCGGGGCAGAGAGCCGGGAAAGGCAGGCGGCTGGAGTGGGCCTGGGGCTGGGAGGAGGTGGGGAGGCCGGCGGGGGTGCCCCTCGCCCGCCCTGTGCCCAGAGCCCACGGCGCATCCCCGGAGCGAGCGCATGCAGGCGGAGCGGGAAGGCCCGGTGGGCCGGTGCGAGGGGAGCCCAAGGCCTGCGGAGCGTTCCAAGGAGAGATTTATTAGTGAAACAAAAGCATATTTTTTCAGGCAGGACTGTTTGTGCAGTTACCTCATGACATCGCCTTGGCCTCAGGCCCGGAGCGGGCGGCCGAGGAGGCCCCGCGCAGCGACCGCGGGCGGCACAGACCCACTCGTAGCCGCCTGGTCCCCTCCCGGCCTTATCTGGTCCCGGACATCAAAGCGGGGGCTTTTCATAAGCGAATTAAAATAGCACACAAACAGCACAGGGCCGGGAAGACCCCGGGCCAATTAGCTCCAGGCAGAATAAGAGGCCTTTCAGCGCAGAGCCGCCTTCTTGAGGAGTCGCTGCGGCTTGTCAGGCTGGATGAAATATTTTGCCCAAAGCTCATTATAATAATGAACCTGCATTTCTTTCCTCAAGAGAATAATTAGCAGACTTCCAAACGGGTTAAAGCAGCAATTTAAACACTGCCCCCTTAATTGTCCCATTTACTTCATTCTGTGACAAGGAAACGTTGGCGCCTTCGGAAAGAGCCGAGACTCCCAGCGCCCTCCCAGCGCCGTCACAGAGCCGCGGGGCCTGCAGAGAGGGGCTGCGCCCCAGCCCCGGGGGCCCCCAGCCCTGCCGCCCCCTCGCCGTGGCACGGGAGGGGGTGGGGAGGGGTGAGGCTGGGCCTGCGGGCCAGGCCGCCGTGGGGACAACCCCCGAAGGGCGACCTGAGCCCGATATACTCACAGGTAGCGGCCTGGCACATCTGGGGCTCTGGCGATGCCCAGGGAGGGGCCGGAGGGGCCGTGTGGGGATGAGCAGAGGGCTGAGCAAGCCAGAGAGGGGCGAGATCGGCGGCGGGGGGTGGTCAGGGCCACAGTCCCGCAGAAAGCCGTGGAATCGTGGTGGCTCTGGGAAAGCAGACATGGCCTGGCTGCTGGCCACCTGGTGTCCAGCCACTCGGTATGGCGGGGTGGGGACCTGGTGGGCCCGGGTCACACAGCCCACTCAGCTGTCATCGCAGACAGGGTGGTCAGGCTTCACTGCGCAGCGGTCCAACGTGGCCCTGGATGGCTGGGTGGGACCGATGAGTCCAAGTGGCCGTGTGGCCGGCTGGACCAGCGTCCTCCAGCAAGGAAGCCTGCTCCTTCCTCACCCACATTTATTGTTTATACTTTTTCAATTATAAGAACCACTCACGGTGGATTTCGGAAGATACAAAAAATCTTTCCAAAACCCATCTCTAGGTCCACCCCCCGAGACAGGCGGGTTCGCCTTTCGGTGTGTTTTCTGCAAGGCGAGCGTCTGCCTCCTCAGCTGGGGCCTGTTTGTCTCCACGGAGCCCACACTGGACTTTTTCCTGGGCCACCAAAAGATGTCTGAACGCGGCATAATTGTCCCTAACGTGCATAGCAAGCACCAACCATCCCGCACACGTGGGACATGCGGTCTGTTTCCAATTTCTCACTATCATGAATACGGCTGTGATTAGCTCTTTTGTGCATAACTCTTTGCAGCAACTCGGATTTGTTCTTCAGGGATAGAATCCTGGACAGAGGCCTGTGAGGGGAGGAGTGGCTTTCCACAGCGTGACCCCTTCTCCAGTGCCCTCCGGGGCGGTGAGCCTGCCACGGTGCCATCTCACCTCAGCGTCACTGGCAGGGAACATTGTGCATTTATGTGCGTTTCTGCCAATCTGGCCTCTCTTCATTTGAGCCCTTAGAGCGAGGGTCGGCTGACTTTTCTGCAAAGGGCCAGAGAGTAAATATTTTAGGCTTTGTTGGTCACACCTCTGTTGCAGCTGCTCGAATGCCTATGCAGCGCGAGACGAGCCAGAGACGACACGGTCCGGCTGTGCGTGGCTTTGTTCTAATAAAACTTTATTTACAAAAGCAAGAGGCAGGGCCGCCCCGGCCCACCAGCTGCGGTTTACCAACACCGTCTTAGAGCGTGGAGGGAGCGAGCTATCTTCAGGTTCTTTGCTCACTTTCCTACTGTTGGGGTGGTGCTTTTCTCATAGATTTGGAGTCTTCATGTAATGAAAATGGTCTCTCTCCATCATGCCTGCAGTCGCCCGCTGTCTGGCCGCAGCCTTGGGCAGGAAGGGAGGGCGGCCTTTGGGCCCCGAGGCAAGACTGGGGCTGGGGGAGGCTCTGCAGCCTGGGCCCCAGGAGCCTGTGAACTACCCGCAGCTTTCAGGGACAGGGCCCTTGCTCCTGCTGCCGGCCCCATCTCCACGTCTGGCTCCGCCTGACCCCCCGAGGCCAGAGGACACGTTGTGTTGCTGACCGTGGGCAGGAGGCTCAGTGCCCAAGGATGGTGGGGCTCACTCCTCCTGGCTATGCCTCCAAGTGGCTCCGTCCTGCCCACGGCCTGTCGCCCCAGAATTCTGCTCGCTCTGGGGGTGAGTTGTCCGCGTTGTCTCTGGCTGGCGATGCCACCTCTCCCTGATCAGACGTGTCGTCACATGTTCCAGGTGGAGCCAGGTGGCCTGGGGACAAATGCAGCCATGTGACTGTAGGCCTGTCTGCGACTTCAGCTCATAGACACAAAAGGGGACGAGCAGCAGCATCGGCTCGCAGAAGGAGCACGTGTCCCCGAGGCTCGGGATGCTCGGCACAGGGCGAACGGCCTTGGTGCTGCCTCGGGCGCCACGAAACGCCAAAGGTGGCGGCTGGTGCTTCGGCCTTGGGCAGGGCAACCCTATTCTTATTTTCTTTTCCTCCAGAAATATCATAGCTGTTTTCATCTCTCTACGCTTCTCCGTGAGCTCCGGAAGCATCTGTCAAGTCAGAGATCTCACCAGTGCTCGGGCTGGAGGTCGAGACCAACCTACAAGCGCAGCCGGGCCATGGCTGCATCTTGGTGACACCTGGTCCTTCTGACGGGGGCGCCGGCTCTGCTCTGGCCTTCGGCCCTCGCTCTCTCGGCGCCATTCTTGCGCTGCCCTTGTTTCTGCTCAGGGCAGCCATGTGGTGGCTCAGGGACCAGACGGCTTGGGTTAGGATCTCGGCTCCACCGTGGATGAGACGGGGGGTGGCCCCGTGGAACGGGCATGCTTTGTGCCTCAGTTTCTCTTCTGCATTGTGACATTGTGGCAGGTGCCAGAGGCCCGGCTTGCGGCATGGATGAGGCACTGGCAGGGCAGGGTGGAGCCGGCACACGGCGTGGGCGCGCTGCCGTCACTCCTGTCCCCGGGAACACCGCTGCCCCTGTGGCTTCCAGCAGGCTGCTGGCCCCGGCAGAGAGCCGTGGCCCCCGAGACACTTCCTCCTCAGCATGCGGAGGAACTCCGGCTCTCAGACACCCGGTGCGCGTGCGCTCCTGCCCCTGCCCCGGCCTTCCGCACCCGGACACCGTGCCCTGCACACAGGGCTGTGGCGACGGGCTGGCCAACGCCTCTGCGTGAACTGAGTGGGACCTGCCAGCAGGCCAGGGCAGGTGACTGAAGCCAATGGCTGGTGTGGGGTGCCCTGAGTGTTTGAGAGAGCTGACCCCGGGGTCCGTGGGGACAGCAGCAGGGGAGCAGCTTTCCCTAAGGTGGGACGCGAGGGGGGCAGAGAGGCTGGAAGAGAGGTGGGGAGCATCGCTGAGAGGACAGGAGACGAAGGGGCCCTGGGAGCTCCCTGGGCTGGTCTGGGCAGGTGGCGGCTCTGGAACGTGGGGGGCAGGCTGGGGGTGGGCGGCAGGAAAGGGGCCGGGAGATGGCGCTACGGATGGCGCAGGCCTAGGCTCGCATCCCTGGTCCTGCCGGGCTCTTCTGCAGCCCCCAGCCCTGCCAGCTCCTGCCCCCCACCACACAGGCACCCCAAAGGCTCCTGGGACAGGCGCACTGTCCAGAGCACAGGGGGAACGTCGTTCTATGGGCACCACGGGAGCCCCGCAGCTGCCTTCGGACCACAGGCAGCCCCCTCCGCCGGCCCCTGCGGACCTCGAGGGCCAGGCTGGGTCCCGCCTCAGTGTCGCTGTCCGGGCCGATTGGCACCTTGGGCAGCCTTGCCGACTGGTAGTTTTCCTCGTTCCTCGGCTGGGAGTGGGTCACCAGGGGCGCTCCGCAAAGCCAGCTTCTGTCCTGGGTGTGCCTGTCGTGGGGCCCCAGCTGGGCGTGCGGGGCTGCCCTGAGCCCCCTGCCGACACTGCCTCTCACGAACGGCTCCCTTGGCCTCTGAGCTTGGCTAGGAGGCCGTGCCGACCTGTGCGCCCACGCAGCTGGCCTCAGCACAGCCCCCACTGGGGTTGCCATGGGTGTCTGCCCTGCTCCGTGGGGGCGGCCAGGGAGGCCTCATCCAGGTGGCCCTATGGAGCCTGGGGGACCGTCTGGTCTGCCTTCCTGGTCTGGCCTTCACAGACAATGCTGAGGGATCTGCAGGGGGCTGGGGGCTTCCTGGACTCTGCTGCAGAGGCCTGACGTGGCAGAGCTTGGGCTGGCTGGTGGCTCGGCTTCCCCTGCCCTGGGACTACAGGGGGGGGGGCGGGGAGCCAGCAGTGGCTTCACCCCTTCAGCCCATGGTCCTGAGTGGACGACCCCACTCTGCGAGCCCTGACTCTGGACCTGGCACCTCCAAAGTGGCCATGGCAGGGACACTCAGGCACCCTCTGTCCCTGGTGAGTGCCGCCAGTGGGTGAGGGGAATGAGCATCTGCTGGGCCTTGGGGTCTGACCCCACATCTTGGGGACCCAGGGGGCACTGGGCTGGCGCCTGAGAGGCAGGGTGGCTGCCAAAGCCACTGTCCCCAGAGAGCAGAACTTTATGAGAGGGCGCCAAGCTGAGGCCCTGAGCCCCTGGTGGGGCGCCGTGACATGGCCGGTGTCTCCAGTGGGTTTAATTAACAGCCCCCAGGCAGGCCCATAAAGCAGCTGCCTGCACCCGAGGACGGCACATTCCAGGGCCAGGCTCCCGGCCGCCACGATGGCCCCTTGGATGACAGTTAATCTTGACAAGGTCTAGGAGGCTGTGCAGTGACCCCAGCCCTACCAGCCGGGGACAGGGAGGGGGATGGGGACGGAGCTGTGGGCCCCTCCTTCCTCCTCCCCCAGCAGACTGCGAAGGCCAGGAGGTTCCTCGAGCCTCCCCGCAGCAGGGGAGTGGCTTGGCTGGCCACTCAGGTCCCTGGTCACAGGGAAGCCCCCATCCCCCCAGCGAGCTTCTGCAGCTGAGGCACCTCGCTGGGGTCCCCACCCCTCCCCAGCAGGGCCTCTCATCACCCCCACTTTGTAGATGGGAAGCGAGGTGTGGGCAGGTGTGAGCTGCCCCAGGTCACACGCGGGTAAGGGATGGAGTCACCCCAGACCTGTGGGTGTGGGGGTGGGGAAGGTCTCAGGAAGGAGGGGCCCAGAGCTGAGATCGAACACCCCACCCTGGGAAGATGTGGAGGCCAGTCAGTTCCCACACGACAGGCCCCCGAGGTCCCTGGCAAAGGCCTCTCCCTACCCCAGCTCCTGCCCATGGGCACCAGGCACCCTGCAGCCATCCGGGGAGGCCTTGCTGCCCCTCAAAGGGAAGGACCCTCAAGCGATGCCGTGGGTTGGGCTCCCCGGTGGCGGGAGGGCAGAGGGGAGGGCCTGCAGGGTGCTCGCAGGCTGGGTGGGTGTCAGGCGGGTGGGCTCTGGCTGGGCCCGGAGTGGGTGCGGGGCTCTGAGCACACCTGTTCCAAGCAGGGGCCCAACCTGAGCCCCAGGGGCCTGCCCTGCCCACTCCAGAGTAGTCCAGGTGCTCAGGGCTCCGGGGTAGGCTCGGGGCACAGCTAGCACTTGCCCAGTGGAATCTTGCCCCACAGGCCAGGGTCAGCGCTGAGACCCACGGACCTGTGCCTGGCACCTAGGAGGTGCTGTGCAGTGCAGGCGTCTCTGCCCACCTGAGAGTAGCCAGGCCTGGGACCACCCTGGGCTTCCAGCTGGGATGGGTGGGCTCACGGAAGACCAGAGGGGTCCAAGCCCCAGCAGCCAGGGAGCAGCTGGCCTGGGGTCTGACACCTGACCCCGAAGCCTGCTCTGTCCCTGTGAGGAGAGAGGGGAACGGTCACAGACAGGCAGGCTCAGCGCTGTCTGAAAGTGGGTACAGCCACACCTGACCTCCCCTGCCCAACCCCTGGAAAAGGGGAGCAGAGGACGGACGGGCCGCAGCATCCTCAGCACCTACTGGGCCAGGCCGAGTGGCCACCACAGAAGGGAAGATACGGCCGGTAAGAATACACACCCCGTGCCCTGCCCCGAGGCCACCCCGCTGTTGGCACTGAGAATGCAGAGCCCTCCCAGCCACCACCAGGTGCATAAGCCCCAGAACCTGGGTCGGCTCCTTCTGTGCCGGGACCTGCCCAGGGCTCTGGCCTTCCGAGGTCTGTGTCCTGCTGGGGAGGGCACGGGCGCAGGCGGAGGGGTGCACCCAGGAGCTGCTGGGACAGGGTCCCCGTCTCTGCTGGTCTTCCCTGGCACGGGCAGCAGGTGTGGCCCCGAGAGGCAAGGACAGGCTGCCCCTAGCTCTCCTTTCTCTAACCTCCAGCCTCTTGGCCCCTGCACCTTGCGTGGGGTGGGCATCACCCTGGGCTCTGGTGCCTGGGCAGTGGACAGGCGCTATGGACTGAACTGCATCCCCCAAATCCACATGTTGAAGCCCTAACCCCCGACGTGGCGGCATTTGGAGATGAGGCCTTTAGGAGGTGATTGATGTTACCTGACGTCATGAAGGCAGGGCCCTGATCTGAAAGCCTAGGGACCTGGTGAAGGCTCAGCTGGCCCCACACTCTGCCCACCCTCGGGTGGCGGTCCTGGCCTCCCTGGACCTCAGATCTGCATCTTCAAAATGAGCTCACCCAGGTGGACACAGGATTAGTGGGCAGGTGTGGGACCCTCGGAGTTCAGGATGGCCAGAAAACACACTCCTTTGCGGCCACAGGCCCTGCTCAGCGACTGGAACCCTGTGCGCAGCCTGCCTAGCGGTTGGCTGGCCTCTGCTTGGCTTCCTCCTGTGACAGGGAACTCACTTCCACATCTACAACCCTGACAACAGAGAAATTCTCCTAAATGTTCTCAACTCTGACCCAGAAATTCTACTTCTAGAAAATAAAACACAAGGGAAAAACGTATAGGACGGTATTTGCCATAACAGGATAGATAACGGTGACAAACTGCAAAAAGCTCAAATTCAGCACCCTTCCGAACTTGCCCTTCAGCTGTCGTGGCCGCAACGAACACACATCACACTCACAGGAGTAAATGTGCCATAGACATCACATACTACACGTGCGAACACACTACATACATCACACATGACATGCAAACACACACACCACACATACTCAAACACACCACATATATCACACACAACACATGCAAACATGCCACACACACTCATACAAACACACCACACATATCACACAGGACACATGCAAACACACGTGCCACACTCATACATACAAACATACCATGCACATCACGCACACACAAACATACAGCCATAGAAGTTAAACCTTCCCTTCCACTCCATTCCAAAGCGTGCTGGAGGTCACCGCTATAGTGACCTCCTGGCCCACCGTGGGTGGCTGCCCAGAGACCGAGCACACCACCCTCGAGGCGTGGCCCACCTGCCCCTCGCGGCTTGCATGCAGGTGCGCGGCCTCCCTCTCTGTTCCAGGCTCCACCTGCCGCAGGGCCTTTGCTCTGGCGCTGCCTCTGCCTGGAGCCCCTTTCTAGTCACCTGAGGTTGCTGCTTTCTTCCCCTGTGCAGGTGTCTGTTCAGGTTTTACCTGTCAGGCAAGTGCTACCTGGTCACCTGTACTCCAGTCTAACGCCCCTTCCTGTGGGCTCCTTCACGCCGGGACCTTCTCTCTTCTTCCTCTGCTGGTCCCGGCTCTGTTCCTAGCCCTGCGGCCCCTTCCCCGTCCCGAATTAGGCAAATGCACAGGCACAAATCAACCCAGCCCTCGATGCGCAGGCGAGAGTTCAAACAACGCCACCAATTTATAAACAATTTTCTCGGCAACGATTAAGTTACATTTTCCCCAATAGCTGCTTCATTTTCTTGTCAAAAATACACAGTTTCCACATTTGTCTCGCTGCAAGGGCAATTAATTTCCAGACCATAAGTAAGAACTTAATTTGATACCTGCAAGGATTATAAACTATTTCAAGCTGTTGTTTACACGAAATCAAGAGAGATTCGTTCTGTTTGCAATTATGTTAATGAGGAGATAGAACGGGTATTTCTTTTTTCCAGGGAACTCAGCATAATTTTGCCATTACCAATGAATTAGTCTAAAAAAGGCTACTGCTGCTGCAAATCCCTCCACGGCTATTCCTAAGGTGACCATGGCGAGGCGGCCCCACAGACGGCTGAGCACCCCAAGGACGGCTCTTGTGGGAGAAGCTCAGATGCCTGTGGGCGGTTGAGTTCTGGGGACTGGGCGTGACCCCGCGTTGCTGGCAGCGAGCCGGGCCGCAGGTGAGTCTGAGGAATCTCTCCTAAGCTCCCTCCTGGGGCTGAGCTGCCAGGGGTGACAGAGGAGGGTCCGGGGGGTGGGGAACCGGGGCACGGACGGGCAGCCCCTTCTGCTCAGACGGCCACTCCCAGGCTCCCTGGCCGGTTTGCACCGTGCGCGCCTACACAGGCTGCGGCACAGGTGGGGTCACTGAGGGCAAGAAAAAAGGCTGCTCTGGGGGTGGGAGGAGACCTGACTCAGAGATCAGCTTCGTTCCAGGGTCGCTGTGGGTGGCTGTGCCGTTGGGTCCTCCGTGGGGCGAGGGGGCTAAGCCCGGCGTGGTTGGGGCTGTGGACTGGCTGTGGCCCTGAGCAGGGTGACCAGGAGGCCTGTGCAATGTGCAGGGGCAGGTGCCAGAAGGGATGCTCGGGGGAACCTGCTGGCTTCACAGCCTGGGCCAGTCCGGCCAGTGCCGAAGGCCTCCCAGGAGAAGGGCTCCGCACAGGAGAGGTGCGAGGGCGTGAGACGGTGCCGAGAGGGCGAGGGACCTTCGAGACATACGAGGAGGTGACTGGACACTCGTGGGGTGAAGAGCCTCAGGTCCCAGAGGGAGGTGGCCAGGAGAGCAGGGCTGACATGGCCGCGGGTGTGGGGGGCTTCAGGGGGTCGGGAAGGCCGACGGCCGGGTGGGCCTGGACTCGACTGCAGCAGCTGGCGTTGGGCATCGCTGAAAGCCACGGGAAGGCAGTCCCCAGGCTCCTGGCCCCTGGCACAGTGCTGGCCGCCTGGTGGGGGACGCAGGTGGAGGGGGCTTATTCGTGGTGTGACCTGCTTGGGCTGCAGGCATGTTAGGGCCCGTCCCTGGCTGGCTGCCACTGTGGGCATAGGGGTGGGGCTGGCATGCCACTGGCCTGGCCCCCAGCACCAGCGCTTCCTCGCAGGCCTCCGTGCGCACCCTCCGGGGCCTGCCGGCCGCACGGCTTTGGGCTGAGTCCTTGTAAATCCTGGGATGCTGGAGACGGCCCAGGTGAGGCCAAACAATGCCGCATTGTGGCCCCGTGGGGACAGTTTGCCACCACTTGCTAGTGGTGCAAACGTTGTAAAATCTCCCCCCATGGATCCAGTTTCGCCTCTGGCCCTCGGGGAGTCAGGACGGGGACGCACGGTCTCACTCGACACGGGACCCATCCACGGCCAGGACAAAGGCCGCCTTTGTTGGCGCCACAAGGCAGACGTTTCTCTGACCCATCGTTTGTGGCCCGTCACACCTGTCAGGTGGCGCAGGCGAGACGGTGCAGTGGTGGGGGCCTGTGTGGGAGGGGGACCGCCCACAGCCTCCATTTTCCTGGGAGACCTGTGGGTCCTCTCGGGCCTTCCCACCGCCTTGCACCTCAGGGCGCCCGCTCAGTCCGCGGGGGCTCTGAGGCAGAGGGCTGCGCTGTCCGGCCGAGCGGGAGGAGCCTGGATGCAGGCCCCGCAGCAGACACCGCCCTCGCTGTGGAGGGCTTTGCGGGAGAAACACGGTGAGAGAGAGGGAAGCAAGGAACGTTCTCAGGCCCAAGGAGGGGCCTGGGCCGGGTGCTGGAGGCCGCGCCTGGCCTCGGGGTATGAAGACTGCAGACAGACTGTGGGAGAGGAGCGCGGAGGGCGCCACGCTGCCAGCAACAGCAGGGTCGCCGCCAGGCCCCTGTTGCATGCTGCCGAGTTCGAGAGGAGTGGTGACGCCCGCTTGGCAAGTTCAGAATGGAGTTGGAGATTCCCCCCACTCGCCGCCATCCTGGGGCTGACCACGGAAGCCCAGGGCCCTTCTCAAGCCGCCTCCCTTTGGTCTGCTTGTCCAGCCGACCAACGGGGCCAGCAGCCTGGGAGCTGGCTCCCGTGGGTCACCGCCCTGGTCTCAGGTGCCGACGTCATTTCTGACCCCACAGAGGCCCTTACCGCACCTGGGGCTCCGTCCTCCGTCCTCCCCTCCTCCCCTCCTCCCACAGAAGCCAGAGCCAGCCCTGGCCCCGGACCCTTGGCCTGGCCAGCCTGCATCTGGCCTGTAGCCCACCTTGCCCACGCTCACAGCCTCAGGTGGACGTGCCCTGTGCCCCAGGACCTTTGCGCAGGCTGCTCAGCCTGGGTGCGCTTCCGCCCTCTCTCCTTCCCTCCTTCAGGCTCTGGACCCCTGGCCGGAGACAGCGCTGCCAACCAGTACTTCCTCCTTCGTCTGGGAGATACGCGACGACGGTCACTATGTGCCCGCACCCCCCAGGACTGCGTGTTCCCAGGAACCAGCTGTCCTATTTGCGGTGGTGGCCCCAGGCGTGGAGCTGGTGCCCAGGGGACGTGAGATGGAGGAACAGCGGAGTGAGTGCACGCGGTGCTTCCGCAGGATCTTTCCTTGTTTCTTTCCTTCCTGCTCCCGCAGCGCCGGTCCCACCACGCAGACCAGGAGGGCCTCGTTTTTGAGGGTACCAGTGGCTCTCGCGTGACCCGCCAGTGCCATTCCTGCCCCGTTGCCGGCTACGGCCCCTCAGCGACACGGGACATTGCAAAGCCTTAGACTGAGACCCCACCTGCTTGCTGGGTGCTCACAGGTGGGCCCTTGTCATACGTGGGTGTCTGGCTGAGGGTGGCCGGGTGACTTGGGTCGCCCAGGCATCGGCACCTTCTCAGAAGCCCCGCCCCTGGGGGTGGGTGCCGGTGGGCGGGCGGGTGTCCTCTCAGCTGGACAGAGCGCCCCTGTGCAGGCACTGGCCACCTCACTGCCCACACAGATGGCTCTTCCTGTGAGGGACCTGCCTGGCAGCTCCCGGCTGGTGGGGCACGGAGGGGGTGCTGTGCGCACTGAGCAGCCTGCATCCAGGCAGGGGTGGTGGCGGTGGGCGGGGAGCAGGTCAGGGATGGGGGCTGTGCGCTGGCCCCCAGCCCCCGCGGTCACACTGGCCCTCTCTGGCCTACCCTCGCGTGCTCCAGCCTGGCCTTCCTCGGCCCCAAAGCCCCTCATCTCCTCCATGTGAAGCCTCAAGTCCTGCACTGGCCCACAGGGCCTGGCGCAGCCCTGGCTCCTCCTCACCCCCCGGCTCTGGCCACACTGCCTTTGGGCTGTCGTTCCGGGCACAGTCCCACCTCGGGGCCTCTGTGGAGTCGCTGCCCAGAACGCCCTTCTCCTAGACATGGCAGAGCTTGCCCCCTGCCCCGAGGCCTCTGCTGGCCGACCCGCGCGCCCTCCAACTCCTTGCCGAAGGCCCAGACCCACCTGGACGGAGAAGGCTGCTTCTGAGTGATGGGAGGTACAAGGCCCAGCCCTTTGTGCCAACTTAGTGACTTCTGCCTTCCTGAGAGCAGTGGCCACTGTGACAGAGACCCTGCACTGGGCATTTTCTGGGTGCTGGACCCATTGCATGACCCACACGCTGCCTGCCTCATCTACACACAGGCTGCCATTTCACAGACGAAGATCTGGGGGTCAGAGGGGCCCTAGAGGAGCAGTCTCTTCCTCATCCTGCAGCCTCTTCCAAACTTGGGGAGGGGCTCAGGCCTGCCCCGCTCTGAGCCAGCACAGGGGCCCCCAAGGCCATGGGAGTGAGGGAGGGGCCGGGGGCGCCCAGGAGCAGGGTGGGGGAGGGGCCGGCGGAGGCATGAATGGATGTGCCGGGCGAGGCGGGAAGCAGCGGATGAGGAACGGGGTGGGGAGGGAGCACGCTGCCAACCTAAACAGCCCAGCGCGCCTCAGCCCCGTGTTTAATCCACAAAAATTTCCATCTGCCTCGGGAGCACTCAGAACCCGGGCAGCGAAAGGCTGTTCGCTCGGCAAAATAAACACCAGCTCCGTGCAGCGACTCCCATGCGTTCGCGTCCCAGACTGAGACGGCCGCGTCAGCCATTTTGTGGACACCGCTGCCGTCCAGAGTGAGGCACGAGCCCCACACCTGGGTCTGGGAGGCCGGAGCAGGGAGACCACCTGCTGCTTGCTGCATGTGGCTTTGTGGCCGGGGACCTGCTGGCATCCACCTGCCACCCTGTGCCGGGCGGGCACGGCTACCCCCGACCTTGGGGCAGAACACCAAGCCCCGTCAGGCCCGGCCCTGGGGCCGCTAAGCCCCAGCTCCTGGTGCTCCTTGGAATCCACACCCGTCTCTGAGCTGGCTCTGCAGGTCTTGGGGGAGGCGGCCCCGAAATGTGCTGGGCATGAGCCCCGCCGCCTCCCACACCCTCTGCCCCTGCCCGCCACCCTGGCTCCATGACCCGCGGCCCCCGAGCCGGCACGGCCAGGGGAGATGGCCCAGGCTCCGGGCTGGGACATCTATTTTTGGTGGTGACCAAGCCACTGCTTAATATGCAGAACCAGTCAGGGGCAGGCTGTGCCCTGACCCACAGGGTGACAAGTTTAAAAAGGGGCCCATTTTGACCAAAATACATGTTTTCCTGAGGTTGGCTGAGGCAGCCGGCAGGGTTTGCCCACAGAGAGGCTCTGCCCGGGCTCACGCCAGGTCGCCCCCCTCGCCCGCAGACGGCCTGCCCCGCCCACCCGCCGAAGCTGATGCGGGACTGCAGTTCCCCAAAGGGCTCCCGCCACGACTCGTGGCTGCACCCAGACA
Organism: Indri indri; assembly: GCA_004363605.1. Classification (NCBI taxonomy): domain Eukaryota; kingdom Metazoa; phylum Chordata; class Mammalia; order Primates; family Indriidae; genus Indri; species Indri indri. Next base: position 150,274 of record RJWJ010000782.1, on the reverse strand, counting down.
CGCACGCCTGCCTGCGCCGGCTCCCCACTCCCGGCCTCCCTCAGAAGCAGTCGCACCCGCAGAAACTGACACGCACTTGAGCTGAATTTTTAAAAAATGTAAATTTCCTCTCTGGCCAATATTTGAGGTCTGTAACTAGAGTCACACTGGAGAGTCTGGAGGGTGGGGACCGTCCCCCAGACAGACCGGGAGAGAAACTCCTGAGAGAGAGGGAAGCGTGGAGGGCGAGACGGCTCTTCCGGGGCTGCTGAGGATGAGAAGAGTGGGAAGCCACCGTGCAGCTGGGGAAACTGAGGTCCGGATTTAGGAGGCTTGCTCAGGGCATGACAGCGGGGTCGGGGCAGAGCTGGGGCTCCCAGAAGGGCCCTGGCCACCTTCCTGCCTGTCACCGGCCCATCCCCACACCTAGTCTCTCTGAGCTCTGCCACCAGCCGCCCAGGCCTCCTGGCTCCGAGACCACCATGCTGCCCACGCCATGGGGCCTTTGCACGAGGCTCCTCTGGCCTGGGTGGGATCAGTTCACGAATCCCACAGCAGCGCTAATATCACCCCCTCCACTGACTGGTGAGGAAACTGAGGCACCAAGAGCCTGTGTGGCCCACCCAAGTCTCACCCCCAGTGGGAGTAGGGGTGGGGCTTGAACCCAGCCACTGGCTCCAAAGCACAAGGGAAGGCCTGGGTCAAGCTCCACGTGAAATGGGAAGGAGGGACAAGAAGTCACCTTGGGCTCCTTTGTAACTTTGAGTAGCTTGAAGCCACTTGCTTGCGGGTGACAGAAGAGCTATACGCACGGAGCCAGCGCCTGGCATGGGACGTTACGCAGCCTGGTGCCGAGTGCAGGTGAGCTGGCTGCCGTGCCGTGTGCACGCACAGATGCTGGGTGTGAGTAGGTGAGACGGCCTGCAGGACAGGGCAGGACAGGCCAGGCTAGGGCTGCCCCTCTGAACCCCACATTGCAACCAGAGGTAGGGCCAACTCCTGGTGCCATGGAGACACCAAGTACCACGTAGACAACCCCAGCGGGGGAGGTGGGAGGAGACACAGGGCTCTCCCCAGTCCCATCCTGCCCAGCGACAGTCAGTGACGGCCATCTCTGTGGCGGGTTTGAGGGTCATTTCAGCCCACAGCAGAGCAGCCTGGGGGTCAGAGGGCATGAGCCATCCCCCAGGGTCCGGACAGGTCTGGTGGGGCTAGGTCTGCAGCAGTAAGGTGGGACCCCCGTGCCGGGTTCTCTGCCAGCACGTGGCAGCTCCATGGCAACCACTTGAGGGTGGGTGGCCCAGAGAGGGGCTCCGAGGAGGGAGGGCCTCACTGGACACTGGGGTTGGGGGGTGGTCCTTCTGGTGGGAGACGAGAGGACCAACGTGGGAGGCCGAAGGCAAGACCTTGTTTCCAAAGCACCTTCACCCGTGGGACGCACCTTCACCCGAAATCACTATACTTGGGGGAAAAAGAAACAGCCCGAAATGTGCCCACCGACTATGCAGCGCGTCTCAGCCTTGGAATCCAGCACATGGCTGCTCCGGCGTTCAGGAGCCCGGCCAGGGAAGGGAGGAGGCCGGTGACCGGCTCCTGTAGCAGGTGCCTCCTCCCTGCTCCCGAGCTCTGTCTGAGCCACGTGGTCCACGGACGGGGCTCACGTTTCTTGGCAACTTGGGCTTCTCGCTGAGCGATTCATCGAGGGTGTGCCTCCCTCGCAACTGACCAGCTGCGAGCTCGTCTGCACTCGGCCTCGGGCCGCGGGACGTCCCCCGCGGGAGCCACCCCGGGTAGACAGCTCCCTTCTCACGGACGGGCAGGCGGCTCCGAGCTGCTCGCAGTGACACACTCGAGCGAGACGGATCTTGTCATGCACAAAACCTGCCCCTGCGCTTTCCTTCTGGGAGCGAAGCTGGTGGATCAAAGGACACGTGTATTTTTAATGTTCGCAGACATGGCTCGATGCCTTTCCAGAAGCTCTGTTCTTACAGTAATTCCCGTCCCCACCAGTGAGACGGAAGGATGTTTCTCCACACCCGCGCCGGTGTGGGCATCCCATTGCCGTACGCTTTGACTGCAGCGTGCGTTCCGGCCACCAGTGGGGCCGGCATCTTTGCACATACGGTTATTGGCCACAGCAGGGCCGTCTTTCAAAGATGCCTCTTGAGTCGGGCTCCAGGCACAGCCTTTGGGGGTGGCGCATGGGCCTGGGCGCCAGCTGTGCACACTGCGACGGCCGTGAGGATGCCAGGCATGGCTTCCCGTCCCCGAAGGCGGGAAGGGCTCTGACCTCAGGCTCCCTCCAGGAGAGGCCTCAGCCCGGCCCAGGGGCCCCGGCACGTCTCCTTGGCGCTCGTGGGCACAGGGACTCCCTGGCAGACACGCCCACCCAGCCCAGGCATGGGGTGGCAGTGCTCAGCGTCAAACGACGCTTTCATTATAGGTTTATCTTTGAAACCCTAGACAAAACAGGGTTTGTGTGGTTTGACTGAGGGGCAGCACCTCAGGCCTCCGCCATCCACTAAGACGGCTCCTTAGGAAAGAAAAAATACACTAACCTTAAAATAACCAGTTCCCAGAATAGCAAACTAATGACGGCTTCTAAAGGGAGCCCTTTGATCAGGCATGGCCCTCGCCTTTGCCTATTTACGGCCCCGTCACTCAAGAGCAGCCCCGCAGCAGAGAGGGAAGTGCTGGGAGGGAGGGGGGCTGGGCGGAGGAGGCGCCGAGCGCAGGGCGGCCGGTGCCCGCTCCAGGCTGTCCGACTGTCTTTCCTTCTTTCTTTTTTCATTTTAGAGACAGGGTCTCGCTCTGTCATCCAGGCTGGAGTGTGGTGGTGCGATCATAGCTCACTGCAGCCTTGAACCCCTGGCCTCAAGTGGTCCTCCGGCGTTAGCCCCCAGATTGGCTGGGACTACAGGCATGCACCACCACACCCAGCCAGGCTGACTTTCTGATGCAACCAGCCCGTGCCGGCAAGGTGCTCCCTGGCCTCTACAGCAGCCCGGCTCGCCAGCAGGCAGTCTGTGCACGCAGCGGGCGTGTGCCGCAGGCAGCCAAGCCCCAGAGAGAGACACAACTATGAAGAGCAAGAATCCCGGGTGGGTGGTCCTCAGGGACATCGGAGAGGCGTGGGTCATGGGCTCTGGGGGATCCAGGGAGAGGAATTCAGGGAAGATTCTGTAGAGAGGGAGCCCAGGAGGGCTCTGCAAGGACCATCTCTGTTGAGAGAAAGGGGTGGGGAGGGGGCCACTGGGGCCCTAAAATGCTGTGCAAGCTGCCACTGCCCTGCCCAGACGCCCCTCCATCCGCACTCACCACGTCCTACCGGTGTGCACCAAGCCAGGCCTGGGTCACCTCCTCACCATGAGGACACAATCGTCTAAAGCTGCATGGTCCAGCAGTCCAGCCACCCACCCCATGTGGCTACGGCGCACTTGAAATGTGGCTACTGAGATCAAGGAACTGAATCTTAATTTTATTTAATTTTAATAAATTGAAGTTAAAATTTAAATACGGATCCTTGATTCAGTTATTAGAGAACTTTTAAGTATGTTGAAAGTGACTTAGACATGGGAATCTCTTTTTTCAACTGTAAACTTTATGAACTGTAAACACAGACCAAGTACTTCTCGAGAAAACTCAGTGTCCGAATCGAGATGTACCCTCAGTGTAAAACATGCTGGGCTTTTGAAGACCCAGCACGAAAAAAAGAATGTCAACTATTCCAACAGTTTTTTAAATACTGATAATATATTGAAATGATAATATTTTGGGTCTTTTGCATTAAATAAAATATTGTTACAGCTAATTTCACCTATTTCTTTTAATTATTTTTAAAGCGGCTATTAGAAAATCTAAAATTCTATCTGTGTCTAGCACCAAGGAGCTGACCAGGAAGTAAAGAAGGCTGGAAGCTGAAAACTCAGTGAAAATGGGACCCCAAAGGTAAGAGGGACCCTGAAGGCCTCTGATGAACGGGATGAACTTGAGCTTTGGTTTCCACAGTCTCACCAGGGATGGATAATTAGGCATCAAAGCCCAGGCCCTGGGCAGTCTCGCAGCAGAGACTCACACAAACCTGGGACCTTCAAAGGGCTCAGTGGGAAATGACCCACCCCCTGGGAAGACTGCTAAGAAACCTGCCTCCCTGCTAAGAGGAGGGGAACGATTTTTGTCCTGGGAAGTCACGTTCACAAGCCGGTCCACGCTTAGCTTGGAAGTTCAAATTTGCACCACCTGGGTGGTCTGGAAACCCACAAGCCTGGACTCTAAGTCCAGGTTGTGGAAGGTCCATGCGTGTGGCAACACAAGAGGCAAGCGTGAGTCCTCCCCGAGGACACCAACTTCGCACCGGGCCTCAAAACTTCCCACAGATACATTTTAAGCTATATGAGCTTACAATTAAAAAAAAAAAAAAAGGAAAGGAAATGAAACACTACAAATGAGAGCCAGCAGAAAAAAATAAAATAAAACAGCGACGCGGACTTTAGATGCTGAAATGAAGAGAAACTAAATATAAAATAGCCATATTTGATACACTTCAAGAGATTTTTAAACAGTTTGAATATATAAGTGAAGAGGAAGATACGACAAAAATGACCTGTCAGGTAGGACTAAGAACCAAACAAAATTTTTATAAATAAAAAATAATAATTGGAATTTAAAAGTCATTGGACAGGTTTAACGGCAGATTAAACACCGTTGAAGAAACAATTAGTGAACTGGAAGATGAATGAGAAGATTATTTAGAATACAGGACAGAGAGACAAAGTGATAAAATTTTTAGAAAGCGGTTCAGAGACAGGAAGGGGCGTGAGATGCTCTACCACACGTGGAATAAAGATTCCAAAAGGAGACACTGAGGCTGAAGCAAAACCTTAAGAGATATTGGCTGAGAATAATCCAGAACCTGTATAAGACACCAAACCACAGATTAAGGTAACCCGAGCAGAACAACGGAAACCTGTTAACACATCCCAGTGACAGAGCAGGGACAGCAGAAAGGCAGCCAGAGGAGAAAGTCCCCTCCCAGGGAGCCGCGGTGCCTCTTCCTCCTCCCTCAACAGTGACAGTGGAAGTGAGAGAACGGTTCGATGATATTTTCAATGTGCTGAGAGAAAATAATTTTGGTAAGCTGGGGCCTAGAGTTTTATAACTGGTAGCAATATTTTTTAAGAATGACAGTAAAATGGTCATTTTCAAACAAATAACATCTGAGAGATTTTGATTTTCACTGAAGGAAATTCTAATGAATACTTCAGCCAGAAAAAATGTGATCCTAGATTTAAGATCTGGGATGAAAAAGAAATGGCAAGTGACAAAGAGGCAAAAAGGTTAAATTTAAATAAATACTGATTGTATAAAACACCACCAATTCGTGGGTTAAAAAATAAACATGATCGAACTAAAATATACAACAACAAAGTGTGCGAGGCAGGAGGAGAGTGGTTGGAGTCGCAGGGCAAGGTCCTTGTTTTATTAAAGATGTGGGTAAGGACAGAAATTACCTCGAATATACATTTATTTAAAATGTTCTAGGTTGACCTCCATAAGAATGGCAATAGAATATACAACTTCAAAACCAGTAGAAGGAAAAGTAGAAGGAGAAATAATAATCAATCCAACAAGAAGAGGAAAAAAATAAACATCGAAAATCTGGTACAAATGGAAAGCACAAAATACATTGCCAGAAATCTATCCAAATACATTAGAAATTATATTAAGTGTAAATTATTAAACGATTTTTTTAAAACCCAGTAATATAGTGTTCACAAGTAACAAACCTAGAACATGCAGTTACAGGATTAAAAAGAAAAAGATGTAAAAGTCTGACATCAAAGTCAGAAAAAAATTCACAAGGGAAGAAAACTATGGATCAAAATCCCTTATGTACCCTCACAATACCCTGGAATAAAAAAAAAAAAATCCCTTGTGAATATAAACTTTCTTAACAAAATGTCAGCAAACCTAATCCAGCATCATATAGAAGGGATCATACATCATGACCAAGCAGGACTTATCCCAAAATGTGGGGTGGGTTTAACACCTGAAAATCAATCAATGTCTCCACCATATCCACAGAACACGGAATGAGCCACGTGATCCTCTCAGCAGACGCAGGGAGGGCATCTGAGAACATCCAATGTCCATCCGTGATGACAGATTTCCACACACTAAGAATAGAAGCAAATACCCACAACATTGTAAAAGCACCTACGGGAAACTTAACAGCTAACGTCACACTTAATGGCAAATGACTGAATGCTTGTCCCCGCAAGATCTGGCTTCAGTCACTTTTAGTCAACGTTTTACTGGAAGTTCAAGCCAATTTCATTAGGCAAAGCACAGACATTAAAGGCATCCGATTGGAAGGGAAGAAGTAAAACTGTCTTGATTTGCACATGACATGACCCTATATGTAGAAAATCACAAGGAATCAATAGCAGCAACAAAAACTGCTAAAACTGATAACCGCGAGGTCACGATTTACAAGATCAATATAAAAAATTAATGGTATTTCTATATACTAGTAATGAACAATTAAAAAATGAAATTAAGAAAATAATTCTATTAACAACAGCATGACAAAAATATTTAGGAATTTAACAAAAGTGGTATAAAATTACACTGCTGAAAACTACACTGAAAACTACAAAACATTACTGGAAGAAACTAAAGTAGATCAAATGAATGCAGGGACATACCACGTTCATGAACTGTAAGACATAATTTTGTTAAGATGTCAATTTTCCCCAAACGGATCTATAGATGCAGCATAGTGCCTATCAAAATACCAGCAGGCTATTTTTTTTTTTTTTGACAAAAATTAACAAGTTGAACCTAAAATTTATGTGAAAATTCGGGACTCAGAATGCACAAAAACAATTTGAAAAGAGATGAAAATTAGAAGATGTACACTACTTGATTTCAAAACTTACTGTAAAGCCACAATAATCAAGACAGTGTAGTGTGGGTTTATGGACAGGCACACAGACCAGCAGCACAGGATTGAGAATCCAGAAATAAACCACACATCCGTGGCCAATTGATTTTTGACAAAGATGCCATAACGCCATGGAGGAAAAAGAGTCTTTTCAACGCATGGTGCCGGGACAGCCATATCTCCAAAAGTAAAAACAAAACAAAACAAAACAAACTTAGACTTTACCTTATCCCACACCTCAAAATTACCTCCTAATAAATATAGATCTAAATGTAAGAGCTAATTCTATACAACTTCTAGAAGAAAAAAAAAAACAAAAAACAGGAAAAAAAGCGTTTATGACTTTGGATTAGGCAAAGAGGTCTCAGAACATCCAAAACATGAGCAATGCAAGAAAAGACAAATTGGACTTCATTAAAATTAAAAACTTTTGTGATTTAAAAGACACGATTAGGAAAATGAAAAGACAGCCACAGGCCGGGAGAAAATATTTGCAAGTCATATATCTGATAAAGGACTTGTATCCAGAACGTGTAAAAAACTCTTGCAACTCAATAATAGCACAGACTACTTAATTAGAAAATGGGCCAGAGAGTTGAATAAACATTTCACCAAAGCAGACTATGAATGGCTAATAAGCACATGAAAAGTGGCTCAACATCATTAGTCATTAGGGAAATGCAAATCAAAACCACAATGAGATACCATTACATACTGACTAAACGGGCTGAACTAAAAAAGGCCATGTATTTGCAAGGCTGTGGAACCTTTGTACGTTACTGATGGGAAAATGAAATGGTACAAATCCTTTGGAAACAGTTCAGAAGTTTCTTAGAAAGTTAAACAAATTTATCCTATGCCTTCTCGGTAATGCCAGACAAGCAGATAAAAATGTTCCCATGAGCGTGCGGAAGATTCGAAGCTTGCTCTGGTGGACACAAACACAACGCCGCACCCAGCGACGTCAGGATAGACGCTGTTTGCAAATACGGAAGGTACGTTTACAAAAATTGACCACATATTTTGCCATAAATCATATACCAAAACATTCCAAAAGATTGACATCGCACAGACTGATTCTCTCACATTATAGAGAAGATTACTAGAAAGCTCTACCACAATTATAGTAATGACAAAAGTCACGTTGCTAAATAACTCCTGAGATGAGCCGGGGGTCACGATGGAGCTGAGAAAAATACAGCAGTGAATGAAGATTGAAAGTAAATGCTGCGGACCGAAACACGGGGACGCGGTTTGAGTGATACTTAGAGGAAAAATGTACAGCCTTGAACGCCTACCTTAGAAACCTAGAAAGCCTGAAGACTGATAATTATCCAACGTGAGAAGTTAGAGAAAGAACAGTGTATTAAGGCCAAGTAAATGGGGGAAGGAAATAAAGCAAAGTGAGCGACACAGAACAAAACCCCCAGTCGAGAGGATTAACGAAGCCAACTTTTGTTAAAAATTTTAATAAAACTGATGGATCCCTGGGGGCAGGTGAAGGCACAATCGAACCCGCTGGGGACGAAAAGGGTCTAAATGCTGACGAGACTGACGTGGAAACAATCACGGGTGCCGATAAATTCGAAAACCGAGATGAAATGTATCAACTCCTAGAATTTACAACCGTCTATCAAAACTGAGGCAAGAAGAAATAGAAAACCCGAATTCCTCCTCATTGTGAAGGTCATTGAATCCGTAATTAAGAATCTTCCCACAAAGAAAACACCAGGCCTGGACGGCTTCACCCTTTAAGTTCCACCAAACATCCGAGGAAAGAACAAAAGCGCTGAACTCGCACGGAATTTCCCAGCTCAGGGAAGAGGGGGACCACGGCAAGCGCAGCCTGCCAAGCTCATGTCCCTCTGATGCCCCGACCTGACGAGGACAGCCCAGCAAAGGAAATCGTGTTATGCATGTATCTCACACGTAAATATTGACACAGAAATTCTGAACAAAAGATTAGCAAATGCATTTCAGCAGTGCTCGAGAAATAATATACGATGTGAAGGATTGGCGGGCGGGGGAGAGGCTGGGGACCACATAGGTGGCTGGGAAAACAATCCCAGCAAGAGAGGGCCAAGGCCTGAGCTCAGCAGGGCTGGGCTGCAGAGCAAGAGCGGCGGCCTTGGGCGGCTCTGGGGGCGGAGCTGGGGGCCCTGCACAGGCTGACAAAGCCTTGGGGTCCAGCCTGCAGGCCTGGTGGATGGGGGTCCCTCTGGGATGAGGGACAGCGTGGCGGCATCTGGGGGCAGACGCCAAGCTCCGGGGACCTGGGGCCTGGTCCCGGCTCGGGAGGGTGGGCACTGTCGTCCAGGGGTCACGTCTGCCCGGCTCCTGGGGCAGGAGGTGGTTGGGGGAGTGTCAGGTGGGGGCCTCTTCCCACTCGGCGCCCTCTGACTGGGGCCCAGAAACCTGGGACTCCCCTGTGTCCGGCTCTAAGCTGTGAACATTTCCGGCTGAAACAGAGAAGAAAGAAGCCCCCCAGCCCACTGTGCTCCTATCAGCAAAAGCAGTGTGAGTTCAGCTTGCAAAACAAACAGGGCCCAACGTAAACACTGTGGCAGGTCCTGGGGACGAGCTGAGGACCCAGCTCAGGAGAAAGGCTGGACGGCCCTGCCATCGGCTCCCCCCAGGGCAGCCCGCGCTGCTGGCCCTGAGCCCTGCCTGGGACCCCGGGAAGCCCTGGGGCTGGCAGGAGTGCGCACGGCCAGTGTCCTCAGGACTCCCGCCGCAGGGACTGTCAGCATCGTCCACCCCGAGGCCGACCTTGCCAGCCCTGCCCCAACCCCAGCCCTCCGCCCCCGGCCTCTTTCCAAACGCGGAGCGATTATGAAACACCTTCTTGTTTTCTGTTCCCCCTCCCCCCCCGTGTCTGTGGCCTCCTTGGGACCGGCCCTTCTCCTAACTGGCTATGTGGCCTCAGGCGACCGCTTAACCTCTCTGGGCCTCAGTTTTCCCACCTGTAAAAGAGGATTTATTTGGGCAACTAAGAGTCCTTTCCGGAACAACAAAGGCGGTAACATGAGATGAACGCTGCAGAGCACATGCGCACAGAAAGGAGCTCGGAGCCTCGCACCCGACAGCGAAGGGGGCAGGCGGGGAGCAGCCCCGAGACGCGCCTGGGGGTGCTGTCTTGGGGGGTGGGTGGGAATGACATCTCCGCTCTCCACACCCCAGAGTGAGGCAAAGCCTGAACAGCCAGGCAGGCACGGCGGGAAGGTGTCCCAGGAGTGGGGGACAGCCTGCAGGATGGGTGGGCGGCTCTGTTTGGAGCAAAGACAAGCGCTGCCAGGCAGAGTTCTCACAAGGCTGCACCGGGGGGCTTGGGCGAGAAGGGAGTCCATGGGTCCCTCTCCCCAGGGTGGGCTCCTGGCCCGGACATAAAGGGAGGAGGGGCTCCCTGCTGGGGAAATCGAGGCAAGCCTGAAAAAGCTCTGTGGTGACCCTGCAAGCGGACACTCCAGGCCTCCCTGACCCCTGGAACGACCCCTCCCTGGAGTGGGGACCAGGCAGCTGTGCATCCCCAAGGCCTCTTCCCCCTCCTCTCTGGGCCCCTCGTCCCTGTGGCTGGGCTGAGCTGAGAAAGCAGCTGGGGGCCGCAGCCTTGACTCCCTCCTGGCCCAGAGCCAGCGGGGGGAGGGTGCTTGGGAGGGGAGGGGGCCTCCGGGAGGGCCCCGGGCTCTGGCCGGGCTGGCAGGCTGGCTGGCACTGGCGGTGTCGTGGGCCCGCCGGGCCTCTGCAGCCCAGTGGCTGCTGGACTTCCTGTCCCCTCTTCCCCAAGTCAGCAGGATTGCGCTTGGCTTGCTCATGGTCCCGATGGCCGCGTTGATAACTGTGATGGGGGGGTCCAGGCTGTGCTGCCATGCCCTCTGGGCCCGGCGGCCTTTCCCAGGGTCTGTCCCCGAGGGGCATCGGGCAGGGGCAGGGGAGGAGCTGGGCAGGCTGCCACCTGCCCGGCCGGGTCAGCACATCTCTGTCAACCCCTCGGTGGGCAGCCTGCTTCCAGCTCAGACCCCTCAGAGGGGCTGAGATTCCATGTGGACCACGGGTGCTGCTCACTGACTCAGGGACCCCAGGACAGGGACTCGGTGACGGGATGAGGACGGCGCAGAGCCAGTGCCACTAAGCGAGGTGCATGCAGTCTCCTGGCACCGCGCAGCCCTGGCTCAGAGCCTGGTGGGGCCCTGCGACTCACCCGCTTTGTTCTCAAACCTTGCCCCCAGGGATCAGGGACTCCGGAAAACACTTGCTTTGTTGCTCAGATCTGATGGACGGGGCTATAATTCTGCACCCTCAAGGCCAGCGCTGGCCCCACCGCAGCCCACCACACTGACCTTGGTCACCCGCGGGCTGTGTTCTCCTTCTCAGACCCCGGCAGGCCGCTAGATGGCTGCTCCTCAAACCCAGGAAAGGGGGTGCTGCCCTTCAGGGCCCCATGTCCTCCTGTCAGCCTCCCACTGTTACTCCAAAGGGCACCTGGTCTGGGCTTAAAGGGGGTGGCCTCTCTCTTGGAGCAGGAGGCAGAGCCACAGGAAAGGCCTGGAACAGCAGGTGGGGGCAGGGTGGGGCTGGGGCAGGGGACCGGGGGGCGGGAGGCTCACGCCCAGCCTGTGCCGTCCACGAAAGGCCTCCAGGATCCTGCCAGGCCACAAAGGCTGCCTGACCAGGGCTGTTCGTGGGCTGCGTGAGGAGTGGAGGGGGGCCTGGTGCCACCCCTGGGCTCTAGCACGGCTTCCTTTGATGTCTGGAAACTCCTAGCTCTGCCCTCAACACAGGGTGCCCGGCCCGCCGCACCAGGTGTGCCCTCGTGCACACACAGGGAAAGCAGAGCAGACACCCCACTTGCCAGACGGCGGAGACTGGGGCTCCCGGGCTGCTGGGCCTGGCTGGCCTTCGAGCAGACCTCCCCCAGGGCTCAGCCCCCACCCTGCCAGATGGACACACCTTCCGCTGGGCCGTCTGCTGGGCAGAGGTCATGCACAGCCCTGCTAGGGCCTGTGCTGACCACGGATGGCCAGGCCCGAGCGAGTGTCCCACCCAGCGGGCACCTGAACATCGGCGCTCTGCCTGCCTGCTCCCAGCCACCGGTTTCAGGGCCCCATGTCCACCCCAGGCCGGGGCAAACTGTGCCAGGTGGGGAGAGGGGATGCCTCCGGCCCGGGCCCAGGACGGGGTGGGGCAGGATGGGGAGCCGGCTCGCCCGGAGCGTGGGCCGGGCTGTGCCGAGATGGATGTGGGCCAGAGCCAGGCGTTGCCGGGGAAACCGCACAGCAGACGCACTCCCTGCCCAACCGAAATTCCTCTATTTTTAGCCTCTCAGCTACTTTCAGATAAAGTCCATGTAGACAGCCGAGCTGTTCGGCAAGATAACAGCCCGCTTCAAACCATGGAGGCTTCAAAGGGCAGCGGCGGGCTCAGCCGTGGGCCTGAGAAGCCCCTGCCCCCTCAGCCCAGAGTGTCCTGTGGCTCCTGGGCCACCCTGGGCGCTGGGCACTGATCCTGGCAGGGAGCAGGGCACCCTGGTGGCCCATCTGTGCATGCCGAAGCCCCGGCGTCTGGATTCGTGGGGTCTTGGGCAGCCAGGGCACACAGGAGGAGCCACAGACCCCGCACCTCCCAGATGCCCAGTGGGGCCAGGCAGAGACGCTACTGTGACCCAGGCAGGACCCTACCATAGGGGGTCATGGAGACGCAGGGGCCAAGGGGGCTGGCCGGGCAAAGCTGAGTCCTCCCCCAGCACACCTGGGCTCAGGACAAGGGAAGACACCTCTTCTCCTACGAGCCCACCCCAGTTGGGCGCTGTGTCTCCCTGTGCCCTCGGCCTGCTCACGCCAAGGCCCCAGACAGCTGGGCCCAGGGCAGGCTGGGACTTGAGGCCGGTTCCCCCAACCCCTGCACTCAGGGCGTGGCTGGGAGCCTCTTGGAGCGAAAGCAGAGTGTGCGAGGTTGTGGGACATAGCGGGGTCACCGTGAAGGCCCCAGTGTGTGCCCAAACCTGAGGTCCTGCTCCCTGCTCGGGGGCAGAGCCAGAGCCTCTGGTGTGGGGAAGCCACGGGCAGCAACCCACAGAAGGGCCCTGGCTCCCCAGTGCGCGCCGGCTGGGGGCTGAGGGAGCCACGAGAGGCGGGGACCACGCTGCCTGCCTGCTACGTGACGGCGGCTCTTGGAAACTCCACGGGGGGGCTGGTGGGTACTTCCCGCCACTTGTCAGAGAACTAGAAACCAGCTGGCCCCTTCCACGGACACGGATGCCCAGCCGGCGGTGGGGTGGACCCGCGCCCCATCTTGGAGCTGCCACGGGGCTGCCATGAGCACGGGAAGGAGGGAGGCCAGTGCGCACACTCGGGACAGAGCTGGGAGAGTGACGTGCTGCTGTGACACTCCGCTGGCCCCCAGGATGCTGACCGCCAGAGCTGCGGCGGCCGGACGCTCGAGCCTACCTTGTCTTCCACCCGGTTCAGGCGGGCGCCGATCGTGTTGCTGCCGCGGTCCTTGCTCTTTTCTGCAGGGTTAAAGCACCGGCATCAGGGACGTGCAGCGGCGGGGGAGGGATGGGGCAGGTGGTCCTGGCTGGGCTTGCGGTGCAGGGGCCGGGAGCAGGAGGCAGCGGAGAGGCGAAAGGCCCACACCTACAGGGACATCTTCTAAAGGGCTCCCGTGGTGAGAAGAGCAGGGGCAGTGCGGTGGCAGGACAGGGCGCCAGTTGTGCCAGCCTGGACCTGGCTCCACCCCTGCCCCACCCTTCACGCTCCTGACCTCCGAGAACCTGTCCTGTGGCCACAGGCTCACCTTGCCCAGGGGCTGCTGGGCTGGGGTACCTGCCTGTGTGCAAACCCATGACATTCCACCCCCGAGGCGGCGCTGGCCTGGATCCAGGTGGCAGGGCTGCCAGGCCGGGCAGGGGTTGGGGGTGACTACCTCGCCATGCACTGTGGCTCCCGTTTGGACATGGCTGGGGCAACCCCAAGGAGAGGCCTTCTGCTGCCCTTCCCCGCGTGACTCACAGCCCCCAACCAGGGCGCGCAGCTGGCGCGGAGCCTGGGAACTGGCACCCTCGCGGCTGCTTTCTCCACCTGAGCCGGCGGAGCCCTGACGACGGCCCTTGGGTTCTGTGCGCAGCTCGCCCCAGCAAACCCACCCGCAGGCGCCTCCCTCACCAGGACCCTCCTGAGAAGCTGCTCTAGGGTGGCGCTTCCACACCCAACTTCGGTGCCCCGGAAGTTTGCCATTTAAAGGGACCCAGGTGGGTTCTTAGGGAAACTGAAAAATCCTTTGTAAAGCACTCCTGGAAGCCACTTTGCTTAGGGTGGGGTCTGCCTCACCGCCTCCTCCCCACCATGGCTCTGGAGTCTGACTGTGGGGAGAAGCAGGTGGGGTGAGTGCTGGGAAGAAGAACCCACCTGACGCAGGGATGAACAGCGAGGGCTTCCCGATGGACTGGTCCAGCCTGGGAGAGGAGGAGACAGAGACCAGCTCACGCTTTGCCCTGGCACCGCTTGGACGTCCGGCCATTGGAGATGGTGGCGGGGCGGACGTACTGATGTGCCCAGCAAGACAGTGCACCACCCACCCACCACTCTAGGGGCACCCACCACTGCCGCCCAAGACCTGCCAGGTGGTTCCTGAGCCCCTGCTCCTGAGGGGCCAGGTGGGGAGCTCAGAGAAGAGGGGTGGCTGCTGGGCTGCTCCTTACACTTCCTCAGCAAGGGGGGAGGCACCCTGAGCCCTTGGCCTCACCTCAGCCAGACAGACACAGCCTCCCAGCCACACCCCTGGAACACAAAGCTGGGCTCCCAGGCTGGCTGGTCTGAACCTGAGCAGTCCCCGCGGATGGCACTGCCTCCATGGGAACAAGCTCTCCAGGACCCAAGCCAGAGCCCAGAGCATGCTGGCTCCCGACTGCCAGGGTCCCCAGCTCCAGGCCCGGGGGTGGGGGCCTCTGCCAGGCACATCTCCTCCTGGGCTGGGCCTGGCCTCTTGCTCAGAGTGGTGTGCAGGCGGGGGCTGGGCTGCGCGGCGACCTGAAGTCGTCCGGAGCACGGAGCTGGCAAGGCCGCTCCAGCAGGGAGGGAGGCAGGTGTTTTCCTCCCCTGTGTCCCCCATGACTTCTCCACCCTCTCAGGTCCGGGAGGGGCAGAAACAGTGGAGACGCCCAACGGGCTGGCTGTGGCCAGCAGCTCTCCCTCCGTGGGGGGGGAGGCGCGGGAGGGCTCGTGCGGGAGAACGCAGGTCTCCGCCCTGCCGGGTTGGAGCAGGCCCTGCCCCCACGGGGCTGGGACTGGGCTGGTCGCGCCCCCAGGTGCCCATGTGCCCCCCGTCCCTGGGGCCCGAGCCTGCCCACCTTCTCTGCAGCTCTTTGATGCGCACCATGAGGTTGAGGTGGCCCTGGGAGTACTGCTCGATGACGTCCCGCACGTCATAAGGCTTCCGCGCTTGCTGTAGGCCAGAAAGACACATGTCACTCCACTCTCTGAGCTGTGGCATGGCTCTGAACGCACAGTGACGGGGTCTGCCCTAGCGGGGCATGTGAGATCTGGGAGCTCACCTGCACAGGGTGATGGGGCAGGCTGGACCAGAGTGCGTGCAGGTAGCAGCAGGGCTTGTCCCCACTGGCGTGGCCAGCAGAGGCTGGGTGACCCCGGGCCATTGGCTTGGCCTCTCTGGGCCTTAGCTTCCTGTCCAGTAATCAGCAGGGACCTGCCAGCTCCCCTTCCCAGGCCACTGGTCCCCAGTTCTCAAACAGCTTCAGGAAGAGCTGGCCCCACAGAGGGGCGGAAGAGCAGCACAGCGCCCAGGAGCTGGCTGGAAGCTCAGCTCTGCGTGGCCGCGCCTGCCTGGGCCCCACTCTGACCCTTGGCAAGCTCGCCGGAGCAACCCCCACTGTTCTCAGGGTGGGCAGGGGTCTGCCATGTACCCTTCCTGGCAGTCCCCAGTGCTGGGCAGGGGTGACCCCAAATGACAGCTTCAGCCCAGGGTGGTCCTCATTAGCACTCAAGTAGCTTGCATC
This sequence comes from Indri indri, assembly GCA_004363605.1. NCBI lineage: Eukaryota > Metazoa > Chordata > Mammalia > Primates > Indriidae > Indri > Indri indri. The sequence goes on along the minus strand of RJWJ010000782.1, from coordinate 134,339 downwards.
AGCGATGAGCTGGCAGATTGACTGCCTCCTGCTGGGGAGTGTGAGGGCCCGAGAGAGATGCCCGGCGGGGCAGGGCCAGCCCCGGTCAGAGGGAGACAAGTGAGGCAGAGGACGGGAGAATGAAGCTCGGATACCTGCTGAGGGTTGGGGCTGGTCTGGGGTACCCTCTCTGCCTATTTAGACTTACTTCTTAGAGTCCCGCTCCAGAGACCAGGGCTACCCTAACCTGAGGATGTGGTCCTCTCTACTTTCCCAGAAAGATGGGGAGTCCCCAGGGCAGGTCTCTGGGCACCCACTCCCAGCTCTGGACACATTTCTGACATGCCCAGGGGTTCTGCCACCGATCTGGAGCTTGGCAGAGCTCCCACGCCCCTGACATGGTACTGGACCCAGCGATCCCAAGGCAGGGCGGAGGCCTCCTCCCCACCGGGGGCTGGCCCCAGAAGTCCAGGGGGTTCCTGCCTCCACATGATACCAGTAGGTAGGGCCTTCGCTGGCAACACCAGCTCAGCTCAGGGTCCTGAGCAGGAGGTCCTGAGGTTGGCGGGGCTGGAATGGGGCCTGCTTCCTCGCGACACAGCCGTGCCCCGACAGAAGGAAGGACCTGCTGCTCCTGGGGCCATGCTGGGCACCAGATCCCCCACACCGTCCAGTGGCCAACATACCCAGGCCGGCCATGGGGTCAGGCATGGGACAGGACTCTAGGCAGACCCTCTGGACTGCTGTGTGCTCAGCTCAGTGACAGTCGTAAAAACTGCACTTAGGTGCAGACCAGCGATAATGTCCCCAGGTCTTAGTTTCTCCTGTAAAACAGGGATGCTAAGCCTCTCTCTTCTTTTCTGTCAGGTGGGATGCTGAGCCCCGCTGCTCCCTTCTGTAAGATGGGGGGATGCTGAGCCCTGCCTTGTTCTGCCTGACAGGGAGGGCGTGAGGAGAAACAAGATGGAAGGTGAGAGAGGTCAGGGACTCCCGTCCGCACCGTGCCAGAGCCGGCTGAGGCTGGGCCTCCTCTCAACACACGTTCAAGGTGGCCCTGAGTCGTGGGTCGTCCCCCTGTGGACCGAAGGGCTTTAGGAGGCGTGTGGCACCTCTAGGTGTGCTCGGCGAGGTGTTGGGCAGGTGAGGGGAGGAGAGGTGAGAGGAACCGGCTGGGTCCAGAGCTCGAGGTGATGGAGGCCTGACCCTGGGTGGGAGCAAGTCCTTGTGCTGACACCCAAATGGCCTGGGCACCCTTGGGCCACCGTGACCAGGCGAGTGTGCAAATGCGTGCCAGGGGCCTATGCAGACACGTGTGTGTGAACGTGCCGTGTGCGGGGCGTCTGAGTGTGTGCCGGACGGCAGGGGCACAGCAGGACGGGGCCCGCAGGCTTCCGCTGCACCCATGGCCCTCGCCTCGCCCCACCTGGGGCACAGCCCAGGTAGCGTCGGCAGTGCCCGCTGACACCCAGGACACGGCCCAGTGGCATCCCTGCCCACCGAGGCTTGTCTGGGAGCCGCCAAGCTCCCTGTCGGGGCCTGACCAGGGCTCCCGGGGCCTTTGTCAAGCGGCTGCCTGGGGCCTGGCTGGGGAGACCATCTCGACTATCACTCCAGAGCTCATTTCCCCTGCAGCAGCAGGAGCCCGAGATGAGCCGAGATAGTGCCGGCCTGTCCAGACTGACCGACGGTGGACAGGGGAGTTCAAGGCAAACTCGAAGGGCTAAGAGGCCCTGGCTCCTCGGGCCAGACACAGGGGCGGCTGGCCAGGGACTTATCGGCCAGCTAAGCAGCCAGGGGGGCCACCCGCCACGTCTGCAGCCCCTGGGGCCAGGCAGAGGCGGGTGGGAGTGGAGGAAGGGAGGGCGGCCTGAGAGCTGGCTGGTGGGGGCGGGTAGCCCCTGGAGCCCCACACAGCTCCTCGCTGCCAAGGGCTCCCCCTCCCCCAGCTTTGGTTTCTGGAGGCCTCCTGCTCCCCACCCCTCCACGCTGCCCTGTAACGACAGCCAGCCGGGGCGGGGGTTGGAGGGCACCTAGACCCCATCCTCCCGCAAGAGACTCTGCCCCACAAAGGCCCCACTGCCACCAGGGCCTGGGGCTCAGGGAGCAGCAGAGAGTGGGGAGGTGAGTGTTGCCCAGTCTGCTTCCAGAAGCCTCCTGGGCCACTCTCAGACCCTGGCCTGTGTGCTGAGGCAGAAGAGGGGACCCCAGCCTGGAAGGGAGTGCAGGGCTCTCAGCCGGCTCCTCCCAAGGGCCAATTTTCTCGCCTGTGCCTTAGGGACAGGGACGGCTGGGGCCCTTGCAGTTGATCTCTTGACCTGAGCTGGAAGCTGCCCACATCGCCCCTGGAGCTGGGCCTGCCCAGGAGCCACAGGGTCCGTATGCTCTGCTGGGTGCCCCAGACCCTGGAAGCCACCCCCAGGAAGCCCAGTGCCCACCTGGAGCAGTCCCACAGTCCCTGTTGGGTTCTAGGCTCTGTCCTGCAGTGGCCTACCGTCTCAGGCCAGGGGCCGCCCTACGCTGGAAAACCCTCCATGACCTCTTCTCCCCCAGGGTGAGGTCTGTGGCTTCAGCTGTCAGGGCCATACTAATCTCCAGCGAGGCGATACCTGGGCCCTTCCCTCAGTCTCCTCTGCCCTTGGGGACTTCCCTGCCCAGACCTGACCCTTGAGGGGTTCCTGGAGCCCTTTCCCTGGGTGGGCACTGGCTGGTGCCACCAGGAGGCCGGTGCCCCTGCATCACTTCCTGTCCCAGCTGGCCCTGCCACAGAATTGCGACGCTCGGGTCCATGGGGCCCTCGGGTCTCCCCCAGAACAGCCAGGCAGATCTCCCGGTGCCAGCCAACAATGGCATTTACTGTGACTCTTGTTTCGACAATGAGAGGTCCCAGGCCCTGCTGGGAGCTGTGGCACAACTTGGTCTAGTTGAGCCATGAAAGACCCCCCAGGAGGTGCAGGCAGAAGGGCAGGTGGCAGAATACCACCGTGGGACCGCTGTGTGTGCAAATTGTCCATTGTCCCTCGAGGCGGTGGCTCGTGGCCAGGACGAGGGGGCCACATGCTGCTCTCGGCGAGGGCCTGGCCCAGGGCTGCTGCAGGGCTTGCGGCAGCTGCCGGATCGAGGCGCGCACACGCGCAGTCTCGTGGCGGCCCCCGGGCCCGTGTTCCCGTTGCATTTGGGGAAGAACTTGCCCAGGGCTGCCTGGGGCAGGGGTCTGCATCCAGATCCCCCCATGAGTCCAGAGCTTGCGGTGTGGCCACTCCAGGGCCCAGGTGGGTGGGGACTGTGCTGAGGGGACCTGGCACTGGACACAGGGGTGCTGCTGGGAACCCCCCCACCCCGGCAAGTTGTCCCAACCTTCCCTGCTGGGTGATCTAGGCCTTCTGGAAGGAGAACGACCACCCCTCGGAAGCCCGTCTCCTACACCTGCACCCCTGCTTTCACGTGAGCACTAAACCTCCCCCCACTACCACCTCGGCTCGAGGACCGTCCCTACAGCGGAAGGGAGCCTTGGACTCCGGAGGCCCTAAGGGGCTTCTGTGGGCGCCCCCCCGAGAGGAATGCCAAAGGGACCCCTCCTCCCACAGAGGGGCTGGCCCCTCTGTTCTTCTGACTCACGCGGGGAGTTTGGGGACACCCAGCGAGTGCAGGAGAGGGCCCTGGACTCTGGGGACCTTACTTCCTGCCCAGGTGACCTGGGGCTGACTCCGCACCGTGTCTGAGTTGCTCCGACATCGCCCACCCGCCCCGCACCAATGCTGTCTCCCAGCTAGTGAAGGAGGAAGCCACGTGTCCCTTCGGGTTGGTCCTCACGGGCATCCTTCAAGGGGCCTGCTGTCTGGGGAGAGGGGGCTTCCCAGGGACGCATAAGGAGGTCAACGCAGGCGCCTGCTGGGGGCCGGGTCTCGGACAGGCCTGCCCGTGCGGCTGGGGACGGGGACTGTGGCAGCCTCTGCAGGGGCAGTGCGAGTGCGGGAGGGGTTGCTGGGTAGGGGGCTCAGCACCAGACTGACCTGGAACTTCCTCTTGGCCACGAAGTACTGCATGCGCCGGATGACCCTGATGGTGGCCCGGTGGTGTTCCCGCAGCCTGCGGGAGAGGGGAGAGGAGGTGTGAGCAGCCGCCCCGTTGGCCGTCCCCCACTGCACTGTCCCAGGTTCAAGTAACCCTACTGCACGTGGCCTAGACCCTTCCAGAAACGAGGATTATGCTCAACCCCATGGGACAGAGATCTTCAAGGCCATGTCCTGACTGGGGCTCCAGGGAGGCCGCGGGCAAGAGGCTTTAAAGGCGAAAGGTTTCCCCTCACCGGTGAGGGGAAGAGGGACCCTGGCCTTGCAGGGTGCTCGGGAGGGGGTGGGGAGGGCAGGGCCCTGGGCGCAGCTGCTCTCCCTCTCGGCAAAGTCACGGTCACTCCTCTCTAGCCTGGGCCTTCAGGCCCCTCTTCGGCAAGACGGGGTGGGAGGGTGCAAGCAGATGATGCCTGAGGCCCACTAGCTGGAAGGTTCCTCAGCCCCACAGACAGGCAGGCACTTGGAACACAAGGTGCTGAGGACAGATTAATAAGGGAAAGTCACTACTTGAGCCACTCCGTTAAGGGGACTGCACTATTTTGCCTCTAAAGTTCCTCTTGAATAAAGAAATATCAGTAAGAAAAAGAAACAAAAGAGATGATATCTATGTGCTTAGAAAAGACTGGAAGGAAATACAGCAACATGGAAACAGTAGGATTTTCCCTTCTGGCAGTGCAGCTCCCACCTGACTAAACCCTCTCACGGAAACGCCCGTAACCACCGGCCAGACAGGCGACGGCCACAGCGAGCAGCTCTGGAGGCTTTGGTGAACAAGAAAGGCTCGAAGGGCTCAGGCCCCAGGCAGCAGGAGACACGGGAGCTGGCCCACGCTCCGGGCTGAGCGTCCTCCTCAGCAGCACTGTCCACTCGCTGCATGGGGCACTGGCACGGAACGGCGCAGGGGCTCGCGGGGCTGCTGCGCCCAGGGCCGCAAAGACACCAGGACGCAGGGGACAGACAGGATCCGGGTGAACAGGGCACCATGGAGCAGCGAGCCTCCGTTCACACCATTTTCCCTGGAAGCATCTGTGGATTCCTAAGCTGCACAGGTGGGTGAAATCCAGAGAAAGTGAGCGAAAAGCAGCTGTTAAGAGGGTGAAAAGTGAACCTAGGGCTGGACGCGGTGGTCACACCTGTGACCCCAGCACTCTGGGAGGCCGAGGTGGGAGGATTGCTTGAGCCCAGGATTTCGAGACCAGCCTGAGTGAGAGTGAGACCCTGTCTCCACTAAAAATAGAAAAATTAGGCAGGCGTGGTGGTGCCTGCCTGTGACCCCAGTACTCTGGGAGGCTGAGGTCAGGGGGGTCGCTTGAGCCTAGGAGTCTGAGGTTGCTCTGAGCTGTGCTGACACCACTGCACTCCAGCCTGGGCCACAGAGCAAGATTCTGTCTCAAAAAAAAAAAAAAAAAAAAAGGCTGACCTAGAACTTAGCAGACTCATGTCACTGGGGACAGAAGCTACTGCGGGGGAGCCCCAGTCAACACCCCAGGCTCTCAGTTGAGACCCCATCACTTAGCCCGACATTGTACCAATCCCTGACTGGAGTGTGCTCTGCCCAGGTACATTCTGCTAGAAGAGAATAAAATTACCTGTAAGGAGACAGTATCATTGAGCCTTGACAATTTTTCATACTCAAAAAGACGGAAAACCAAGGGAAAAAACAGACCATAGAAACAGATCTAAAGGTGGGTACATTCAACCGCCTTTGACACGTGTGGCTCCTCCCATTAAGAGAGGAGCTTTACTACTACTCGAATTTGGGCTGACCTGTGCCTTTACATGACTGAAAGAACGCTGGGGAACCGACATTATGCATGACTCACATGCTCTTGGAACGTGGCCGTGTGAACAGGCCTGAGCTTACTGGCTGGAGATGCACGTGGAGGAGAACCGAGCGGCCCGACCGACCGCCAGCGCCAACCACTAGGCATGTGAATGAGGCCGTCTTAGACCACCAGGCATGAGTTGTTGCAAAGCTGCAGGCCAACCTCCTAGCTGAGCCAAGTTATGAGCAAAGAAATGAATTATTTTAAGCCACTAAGCTGCAGTGTGGGTTGCTATGTAGCAATAGATAACTGATAAAGAAATTAGGACTCAGATGTAGGGTACCGTCACATCAGTATCCTAAAACATATGGCATTGATTTTGGGGCCAGGCATTGGGCAGAGGCTGGAAGCAGAGGCAGATTGCAAGATGCAGGACTTTGGGCGGGATGCCATCTGTAATTGGGTCAGAATTTTAGGTGTCTTGGTGGGGTAAGTGAATTTTGCTCTGGTAGGTTAAAGATTGGTGCAAATGCATTGTAGCTGCTCCTACTGGGGGCTGGAGTCTGTCTCCACCACAGTGGAAAGGGACCAGGTGTTCTGCACTTCAGCCTCTGGAGACCGTGTAGCCCCCACTGTGACCCTCTTAGAACACTGCTGAGGACACATCCGAGCTGGCCTGCTGGAAAAGCCACACAAAGGAAAGCTGAGGGCCCTGGCTGACAGCCTGATGGCTCCAGGTTCAAGGCCAGCCGAGACCGCCAGCCACTGCTGAGCCGCCATGTGCACTGCTGTGTGGTGGGCCCAGGTAGGACCAGCCAGCTGGGCGGCCCACGCTGCTGACCCACGGACTCGTGAGCGAGTCGATGGCTGTGGTTTGCTTCAGAGTTCTTAGATGAGGGCTTAAAAATAACCACACTAAACAGGTTCAAGAAAATAGATGAAAAGATGGGGAATTTCACCAGAGAAATAAAAACTATATTAAAAAAACAAAATTCTAGAACAGAAAGGGCAATAGTGGAAATTAAGAATGCAACAGATGAATGGGACAGAGGCAACGTGGTAGAGAAGAATTCCTGTGGACTGGACGAGAATGGTCGGCTCGCAGCGTGGAAAGAAAACAGGAGGAAAAGAAGAGATGAAATAAAAGAAAAGGAAGCATAAGAGGGCAGACTGCACGCATTACGCGTGGAGTCACAGCCCGATGGAAGGATCAATATTGCCAGGCAGGATTAAGAGCAACTACAGAAATCCACTTTAAAATATAAAGATATAGAAAAATTGATGGTAAAAGGATAGAGAAAAAAACGTGTCTTGGTGTAGCTGAATGAACGCAGGTGCAGGTAAACTAGTATCAGACAAGTAGGCTTTAACTATTACTAGAGATAAAGAATATTCCATAATTATAAAAGCGTCAACTCGGCAGGAAGAGATCCATTCTAAATCTGTATGCAACTGAAAACATAACTAAAATATAGAAAGCAAACTGGCAGAACTGAAAGGTAAAAGAGAAAACCCACAGCCGTAGCAGGGCATCTGAATGCATCTCGTCGGCGACTGATAGGAAACCAGACGTGGCAGCACCCACGGAGACAGCTACGGACGGCGCGGTTAGCGCCTTGGCCGGGCTCGCACAGACAGACTCTGCCCCCGCCCTGCCCCCCGCCCGACTGCGGACCGCGCGAGCTTTCCAAGGACACACAGAACACGTACCAAAAGAGACCATATGCAGGGTTTTGAAAGCAAGTTCCAACAAATTTCAAAGAAGTTACATCATGTTTAATATGTTCTCTGACCACAGTAAAATTAAACTAGGAATCAATAAAAAAGATAACTAGGGAATCCCCAAATGTTTTGGAAACGGAACAATCCAAATAACTCGAGGGTCAAAGAAAAAAATCCAATAAGAATGGAAAAATGGTTTAAATTAAATAATAATAAAAATGTAACATGTCAGAACCTACAGGTAAATGAGTGCATAGAGGGAAACCTACGGCTTTAAATGTGTGTCACGGAGCAGAGGAGAGGCTGGAACCCACTTCGAGACGTTAAAAAAATAGCAAATTAAGCCCAAAGATAGCAGAGGGAAACAGGTTTAAAGACAAGTGCACGAGTCAATGAAATAAAAAAGGAACATGACATTAAGGAAAATCTACAAAGCTAAAATGTGGTTCTCTGAGGAGACTAACAAAATTGATCAACTTTTAGCAAGATTGATGGAAAGGGGGAGGGGGACACAAGTCACCAATGTCGGAAATTAAAGATGGGCCGTCACGCTAGATCTAGGGACTCTAACCTCACCCGGAGAGCACTGCAAACATAATTGTGATAATTTCAAAACATTTCAAAAACGTTCGATAATATCAAAACATAATTTTGGTAATTTAGATAAGACAAATTCCTTAAAAAACACAATATATAAAAGCAGACACAAGAAGAAATAAAAACATATAAATTGCCCAATATTAATTAAACAAATTAAACTTGGAATGTTAATGATCGTCCCACAAAGAAAACCGTAAGTCTAGATGACGTCACCAGCAAATTCTTCCAAACATTTGAGGAAGAAATAATAGCAATTTTCTACAAATCTTTGTAGAATGATTTTTATGAGGCAGCATACGCTTGACATCAAATGGACATTTCAAGAAAGAAAAATCACAGGTTACTCTCTCAAGCGAGCACAGACGCAAATAGCCGAGAGACAACACCAGCGGACGCAACCCAGCACTAAATACAAAGACATATGGTCAAGTGCGGCTTCATCTAGTTGTGCAAGGTTAGTCTGGCATTGGAGAATCAAACAACGTAATTCACCCCATCAACAGAATAAGAAAAAACACATTCAACACAAAAGATGCAGAGAAGCATTTGTAAACTCCGAGGTCCATTCGTAATTAGAAACACAACTCTTAGGCAAACTAGGAATCTTAGGAAACTCCACCATCTACAAAAGCTCAAACTAAAATGAAAATAGCTAAACCCCGAGCAAACATAATTAATCTTGAAAAATTATACACTTTCCTCCCAAGACAGGGAGCAAGACAAAGATGTCAACGTTTCTACTTAACGTTGTCCAGGAAGTCCCAGCCAGTGTATTACAGTAAGAAAAAGGACATAAGAGGTATAATGATTGGACAGGAAAAAATAAAACTGTCATTATTTGCAAGTGACTTATTCATATATGTAAAACATTCCTAAGAATTTTCAAATCTTCAGATAAACTATTGGAATTAATGAATGAATTTAGCAAGAACACTGGTTTTAAGGACAATATGTAAAAACCAATTATATTTCTATATGCTAGGAACAATTAGAAAATAAAAAGATATCAATTACAATAATGTCGAAAACCATAAACTTTACCATAAACCTAAGAATAAATCTGTTTAAAGATGAGCAAGTCCTGTACAGGGAAAAGCACTAAACATGAGTGAGAGAAACAAAAGGTGACCTAAACTCACTGAGGGATGGAATACGTTCATGTACAAGAAGACGCGATGTTTATAAGACGTTAATTTTCCCCAAGTCGAGGTATAGATTAAATATGATTCCAATCAATATCAGGGTGATCTTTATTATTTATTTTGAAACTGACAAGCTGATTCTAAACTATTTATAAAAACGCGAAGCACCAAGAGCAGCCAAGAAGACCGTGAAGAACAAAGTCGGGAACTTACAACGCCAGAGTTTAAAAGTGACGGCAAAGCCGCAGTGACGGACGCAGGGCGGCGCCGGCAGACGGGTAGATGGACGGGTGCACAAATGCCCGCCCGGTCGCTTGGTTTATAACAAAGGTGCTGTTTCGACTGAGTCGGGGTAAGAACGTTCTTTTCAATAAATGGCGCTGGAACAATTTGGACATCCACACAAAAATACGTAACCATGATCCCTTCTACATGCTAGTCACAAAATGAATTCGAGTGAGGTCGCGGGCCTCAGCAGAGGGAGAGGCGGTGGAGCCCGCAGAGGAAAACAGGACGCACCTTCATGCCTCCGACAGGCCCAGACTCGTTAGCGGAACGCAAGCCGCACACATTGTTAAGAGAAAGATGTCGGACAAAGTGGAGACCCCAAGGTTTCCTGATGGCCTCACGACGTCCTTCATCCCAGGCCAGACTCGCAGGAGCGCTGTCACCCTGGCCTCATGTCCCACCTCTCTCAGTCACCCCAGTGGTCTGGGGGCAGGTGGAGAGCGAGGCTCCACAAGCACCTCACTGAGAAGGGCGCCTGTGGCCATGACTTTGGCCCTTGGGTGCCTGTGGCCACGACCACCAAGGCCTGGATGTGGCCCCTGTCGTGAGAAAGCTCAGGCCGTCTCAGGTCCTGTTTTGCTCAAAGGGCCACGCCCAGCGACTGCTCCCGAGGCCTCTAGAAGCTGCTGCTGCTGCGGCACCTTCTGCCAACGCCCCAGAACCGAGTGGAGCCTTAGCAACCAAGGCCAGGCCTGGTCCCCAGCTCTGCCAAGGCCATGGTGTGGGCTGGACACAGACAATCCTGTGGCCTCAGAGGGAAGGACCCGGCTTGCCCTTGCAAGGGGGGTGTTCTTTTCTCTCTGGGCTGGGTTTGGCCCGGGAAGGTGGCCAAGAGGCCCCTCCTGTAGCTCTGACACAGGCGCAGGCTGGTGAGGGACAGGGACAGGACGCAGCCTGGGGCTCACTGAGCCCTCAAGGAAGTGACCCTGGACCCTGGCTGCAGTGAGGGGCTGAGGTCCCAGGGCGGGTGCCCACCTGCCCAGGCTTCCTCATCTGCTGGAGGGGAAGACGGATGGGCACGCCAGCCCCGCTCTCCCCACTTGGCTTGGGAGGTCACGGGGGCCAGGGTGTCATGGGGAAGGAGGGGGCGCTGCCCAGCAGAGGAGCCGCCACGTGGCCTCTGGGGCTTGGCCGTGGGGTGCTACCACTGAGAAAGGCCCACTTCATCCATGCACTCGTTTGTTCACGCAGCCACTGATCTGTATCTCATTTGCTCATTCATTAATTCACCCACTCAGCCACTCAGCCATTGGTCCCTTTGTTACTGTGCTGCCTGAATTCCCCATTAACTCATCCACTCGCTGCTCCCCCTGCCCACCCGGTCCACGGATGTTAAGTGCCAGCTGGGCACATGGCCCGGGCTCAGTGGTCTTGGGGGCTGAGCCCACTGAAGGACCTGATGTTTCTGGATGGGTCAAATCCAAAGCCGGGAGCTGCGGTGCTGCCCAGGGTGGGCTGGGCTGGGGGCTGCCGGGCCACCCGAGGGGCAGCTGCTGCATTCAGCACACATGTCACTGTCGGGCCATCGAGGGGGTACTGTGGGAAAGAAAAAGCCGGAAGTTTCCCGGAGCAGGCTCCCTGTCAGGCTGGGGGCCCACCCGCCGGGGGCCACCCCGCCACTTGCAGAGCTGATCTGCCTCTGTCCAGGCAGAGCCCAGGGCCTGGGGGTGGGGCTTGCTTGTGGGTGGCAGGAGGTGACCCCAAGGGGTCCTGGGACGGGGGCCCAGCACAGCCCAGGCCGGGTTTGCGTGGGGGAGACGTCCAACATGGAGGAGAGGCCCGGCCTCGCCAGCGCTCAGCCCCTCCCGGAAGCCACCCTCGCAGTGATAAGTAGAAACCACCCCCAGCCTCCAGCTGCAGAGTGAAACCAGACGGAAGCCCCTTGCACCGCCACCCCGCCCCCACCCGACCGGGCGAGCTCTTAATCCTGGTGGAGCATCTTCTTCTAACTCCAAGCGAGGAAGAACTGGTCAGCCTGGCCTGGAGTTGAGACGCAAAGGAAGGGAGGAAGGAAGAGAATAAGAGCCCCCTCCCTGCTCCCGGGTATGCTGGGGCGCTGCTTCGCCCGCCTCTCCAGCCCCCCTCGCCCTGCAACTGTGTGTCCCAGGAGACACAGGACTGCCCCACATGAAGCGCTGAGGGGCCTCCCAGCCCGACCCATCCCCAGCCTGTCTCACCAGCCTTTGTACCTGGGAGTCGGCCCTCCTGTGCAGGCCTGGGGAGGCGTTGCGGGGTAGGCTCCCACTGGCTGTCAAGGGCCCAAGCCTGGGGTGAGCTTGGTGGGGCGTCCTCCACATTACCACAGGGCACTGGGGGAGGAGCATCCTTGGGTGGGTCCCCTGCATGGGCCCTCTCTGCCCACCCAGGGCTGCTGGGTGTGGGCATCAGATGAAGGAGGCAGATGCCCAGCAGCCTGGCGAACCCCAGGAAGCACAAAGAGGGACACTGAGATCACCACGTGCCACTCTCCCCAGTGCTACCTCATGGACGTGGGGTCTTGCAGGCCTTCCAGACTTTTCCTTGCACACAACCATCTATAGATACAAACACGTCACTTCCCCGCACTGCCCAATGTGTTGTATGATCCTTTTTATTTTGAAGATTCCTAGGAAGTTGGAAAAAAAAAAAAAGCAAAAACCCGAAGTATGTACTGAGAAGTCCCGCCTGTCCTTCACCCGGGTTCCCAGTGTCACAGTTCACACGGCTAGAGAACAAGATCGACACTGGGAGATAGACACCGGTGCGCTGCGTGTGGTTCTCCAGTGTGACGTCGCACATGCCGACTCGCTGGGCCCCACCACAAAGACCCCCGCTGCCCCTGTGCAGTCACCCCCTGCCGCTCCCAACCCCGGGACAGTCACCTGTTCTCCAGCCCTAAAGTTTGAATTTCGAGAATGTCATCTGCATGGAATCATGTAGTGACCCAGTGAGGCTTCCCCCCCAGCGTGACTCCCGTGAGATCCAACCGCGTTGTCGCGTGGGGATACTTTGTCCCTTTTCCGGGCTGAGGTGTGCTCCGGAGTGGGGAGGTGCCGCCGTCTGCTGACCCGCGGAGCTGTTAAAGGACGCGTGGACTGTTCTCGGGTTTCGGCTTATTATGAACGAGCTTCTCTACACTTTCGTTCACAGGTTTCTGCATGAGCACGGTCTTCCTTTCTTCGGGACAGACGCCCGGGCGTGCGTTGCGGGGGTTGCGTGGGAGTTGCAAGACAACTTTTGTAAGAAACCCCTGAGCTATTTCCCGGAGTTCCCGCAGCGTTTTGTGTTTGCAGCAGCAGAGCCTGGGCAAGCCCGTGCCTCTGCGTCCTCGCCCACGTTTGCTGCGGTCACTGCTGCCTATTTGAGCCGTTCTGTTGGGTGCACGGTGATGGCGCACTGTGGCTTTAATCTGCATGTCCCTGAAGGCTCACAGCGCCGGGCACCTTCCAGTGGGCTTGTGTGCCCATCCGTCCTCCTCGGTGACACGTCTCCTGTGTCTTCGCCCATTTCTAGCTTGACTCGATGATTTTTTTTATTGCTGGGTTTTGAGAGGTCTTCCTATTCTAGACGTTAATTTGTTGTCGGATACGTGGCTCACGCGTGTTTTCTCCCGGTCTACAGCTTGTAATTTCACCTTCTTTGTAGGGTCTTTCGCAGAACAAAAGTTTTAATTTTTTTTCTTCTTTTTTAATTTAATTTTTTAGAATTTGAACTTCTCGATTTCCTTTAATATTTTTCTCTTTTTTTAATGTTATACAAGTTTTTAATTTTGATAAGGTCTATTTTATCGATTTCCTTCGGTGAATCGTGCGTCAGCATTAATTGTAAGGACTTCTTCCCTGTCCTGGATCCTGAATATTTTCTTCTAGATTTTTTCTAAAGCGTTCATAGCTTCATGTTTCACATTTACATCCAAAATATGTATTGAGTTAATTTGTATAGAAAGTGTGCAACTTAGGTCAAGAGTCTCTGTTTTGCCTACGGACGGCCGGTCGCTGGAGCGCGGGAAGGGCGGCCTTCCTCTGCTGACCGCTCGGCGTCTCCGTCCCGAAACCAGCAGGCGTGTTCGCGGGGCTCTTTCTGGGTTCCCTCTTCTGTTCCATCGATCGATGTGTTTATCCCTCCGCCAACATCACACCATTTCGATTCCTTACTACTCGGGCCTTAAAATTAGCAGGGTGATTTCCCTCACTCAATTCTTCTCCTCCAAGATTGTTTTAGCTACTCCAGAGCACGTGCCTTTGCATATACATTTCAGAACAAGTTTATCCTCGTCCATTAAAGACCTTGCTGGGATTTTTGTCAGGAATCGTGTTAAATTTATAGATAATTCTGGGGAGAATTGAAATTTTTACTATTTTGAGTTTTCTAATCCATGAATATATGTCTCCGTTTATTTAGGTCATCTTTGATTTCTTTCGTCAGCATACCGTCATCTTTAGCATCTAGGTCTGTACATGTTTTATTAAATCTATACTTAGGTATTTTAATTTCTTTGGAGAAACTGTGAATGGCATTGTGCCTCTAATCTTGGCTTTCACGCGTTCATTGTCAGTGTATAGAAATGCATGAGACTTTTCTGTGCCGATCTCATATTCTGTGATCTTATTGAACTCCTATGTTACAGAAGTTCTTATTGTAGATTCCTTGGGATTTTCTGCACAATTATGTCATCTGCCAACAGGGACTGTTTTAAGGCTTCTTTTTTAATCTGCATGCCTCATTTCTTTTGCCGGCCGTATTGCAGTGGCTCGAACTTCTGGTACTATGCGGAGCAGGAGTGGCGAGAGCGGACAGCCTTGCCTTTTGCAGGGAAAAGCACTCCGTCTCTCACCATCGAGTGTGGTGTTAGCGGCGGGTTTTCTTTTTTCAGATGCTCTTTATCAAGTTGAGGAAGTTCCCCAGTAGATCACATTAATTGAGTTTTCAATGTTGAACTAGCCCTGACTATCCGGAATAAATCCCTCCTGGTTATGGTGTATAATTTTCTTATACAATCTTATATAATTATTTTTTAAAAAAATGTGGAAAGCCTCCAGAAACTCACTGTTCAAAATAAAAGCCAGAACCACCAGCCCCCGCCACAACTGTCCCCCGTCTCCCCCACCCCGGGTAACCATCAACCTGAATCCTGCGTTCCTCACTCCCTTGCTTTCTTTTTTGTATAATTTTATTGAATCTATGTGTGTCCCCAACAAGTCATACACTTTTTCCTTTAGTAGTTTAAACTTGATAAACATACATTGGGCTTTTCCTTGGTGTTGCATTGCCAAGACTTAAGCACATGGTTGTCTGTAAGTCTGGCTCGTTTATCCTAGCTGATGTGAAATTCTCCTTTGTGTGGGCTCCCACGTGCACTCTCTCCCCCCGCTGACGGGCGTGTGGCTGGCTGCCAGGCGTGGGGGTCTGTGACCCGCGCTGCAGCACATTCCTGTCCGCCCCCAGCTGTTCACGTACCACAGCTTCCCCTGGGTGTTCACCCTGACATGCGGCTGCTGGGTCACCGTGTGTGCGAATTCACAACCTCGGAGGCGATGCCACCCACTCAGAGTGGCGGCCCCACTGTGCGCTCCCCCAGCAGTGTGGGGGAGGCCCAGGGCCCAGACTTTGCGATTTCTGCCAGCGGAACAACGCAAGTGGTTTGTGTGAGTGGGGCCTTCACACACCGACTGGACACGTGCTGCCTCCGCTGGGAACGGCTCAGCGAGTCTTGGACCTGTTTTTCTGTCTGGTTATTGATGTTTTTATTGATTAGTTATTCTAGTTATTAGTTTATTTTATTGAATTTTAAATAGATTCTATATTAGTTATATGTGTATAACTAATGTATATATACTAGTTCCTTGTCAATTTGGTGTACTGTGGACACCCACTTCCGTGGTAGGCAAACTAACGGCTCCCTCGAAGCTGTCCTAACCCCTAGAACCTGCGACTGCGTCACCTTGCATGGCCAAAGGGATGCTGTAGCTGTGATTAAGGTTACGAACGCCAAGATGGGGTGTTTAGCCTGCATTATCCAGGTGGACCCTATTACACACTTGAGTCCTTAAAAGCGGAGACGCTTCCCAGCTGTGGTGAGAGGCAGACGTGACTATGGAAAAATCCACGAGTGGCAACCTGATGGCTTTGAAGATGGAGGAAGGGCCACGAGCCAAGACATGTGGGCGCCGCTGGAGCCGGACAGGAGAGGAAATGGGCTTTTCCCTGCAGCCTCCGGCGGGACCAGCCCCGACGCACCTGTCAGACCCGTCAGACTGTGTCAGACTCTGACCCGCAGCAGTGAGAGACACCAGACACGTGTTGCTCTGAGCCACTGCCTTTGTGGCTTCTTGGAACAGCGGTAACGGGAAACAACTGTGATTCTCGGTTCTCAACTCTTCACTTTCTTTAAGGTGACTTTTGAACACCTTGAACAGGGATTCTTATTTTATATGATCAAATGGATCGATATTTTTCTTTCATAGTCAATGCTTTCATGTTCTGTATAAAAAATATTTCCCTATGCCAAGATATAAAAGATATTAACAAACCTATATTATCACATAAGAGTTTTAAGGTTTGCATTTGACACTTAACTCCTAGACCCACCTGAGTCAATTGCTTCACATGCTGTGAAAGGGGTCCCAACATTACCTTTTTCCTAGGGACGGTCACCTGGCCCAGTGAGCTGCAAAGCCACCTGGGTCACATGCCGAGGCCCCACACCTGTGTGAGTCGTTCAGGGCCCTCTGTTTTTGTCCATCGGGCTATTCGTCTAGCCCTGTACCTACACCGCTCCACCTTGATTACCGTAGCCTCCTCCCGTGTCCTGCAGTCTGGAAGGGACGGCCCCTCCGTGATCGTCCTGAGAAGGTCTTGGTTATTTGTGGTTCTTCATCATCCACAGAGATTTTGGAAGCATCGCACTGAGTTCCACGAGAAAGCCTGTTGGAGGATGCCATGGCTGATGTGCAAGGCTGCAGTGGTGCCAAAACCGCTGTGCCCATGGTGTGTGGGCACACATGGAATGGGTGCGCCCCACGTGGGGCCCACCAGATATGCCGTGTGACCAGACCGGCTCTGGCAACCTGGGCTCAGCGCGCACCCCATGTACAAAGTCACACATGTAGCCCAGTGTGGACAGGTCACGGCTGCTGGGAATCCTGCCCCAGGGGCCTCATTTCATTTCCTCTTTCATCCACTGGTTTATTCCTTTGCTCAAGGACACCCTTGAGCAAGCTTCCCCCTCGCAGTCCGAGCCTCTCTCCACTACAACACAGGGAAACGAAGACTCTGCTGTTGCTGCTGAATTTTTCTTCTTTCTTTCTTTCTTTTTTTTTTTGCAAATGACGTATCTGGTAAAGGGCTTGTATCAGCATACATAAAGAACTCTTACAACTTAACAATACATTGACCCTATTAAAAGATGGCCAAAGGACTTGAACAGACATTTCTCCAAAGAACAGATATAAGTGGAAAATCAGCACATGAAAATACACTTAACATCATCAGCCATGTAGGAAGTGCAGATCAGAACCACAGTGAGAAACCACACCCACTAGGATGGCTAAAATGAAAAGGACAATAGCAAGAGTTGGCAAGGATGTGGACGGCGGGTGGGAGTGTGGGATGGTGCAGCCACCATGGAAAACAGTCTTGCAGTTCCTCAAAATGTCGAACATGTAGTTAGCTTATGGCCCAGTAATTCCACTCCTAGGTATACACACCCGAGAGAAATGGAAACGTATGTCCACACAAGAACCTGTATACAGGGTTCATGGATTTGTCCATAACAGCCAAAAGGTGGAAATAGCCCAAACGTCCATCAGTTGAGGAATGGATAAGCAAATGTCTATCCATACAATGGAATATTATTCAGTCACAAAAGGAATAAAGTACCGATACGTGCTAAAATGTGGATGAACCTCAGAAACACGATGCCAAGAGAAAGAAGCCAGTCACAAAAGGCCACATGTATGAAATGTCCCAAATATAAATCTATAGAGGTGGAAAATAGATTAGTGTTTGCCTGGGGCCAGGGGTGGGGGGTGGGGAGTGACTGTTGATGGGTTAAGGCTTTAGGGGTGATGAAAATGCCCTGTGATTAGAATAGCAGTGATGGTTGCACGACCCCGTGAGTATACCAAAAGCCACCGAAGTGCATACTTTAAAGGGTGCGGCTAACCATCCCCTGTCACTCCCAAGAGCAGAAGTTGCTGGGAGGGAGGGGTGGGAGGTGTAGGATGCTTGGCTGGGGAGAGAGGCAGGGAGGCTTTGAGACATCCTCAGCCTTCCCGGCCCCACCCAGGGCGCGTGACTCTTCCTGGAGGGACCCTTTCCAGGGTGCTCAGGGGCCCAGGCGGTACCAGCAGAGCAGCTGGGGTTGGCCTCACCCCTCCCCAGGCAGATGCGGAGCCTCTTAACTCCCCGTTCCAGCTCCGGCTTCACCGCCTCCAACCCATGGCCTAGAGTGGCGACCAAGGAAAACATCATAGATCTTGTGGCCCACCTGTACCCCCACCCCCAAATCCTGCTGTGGCTCCCTACTGCTCACCTAATGACATCCAAACCTCAGGATGGCCTACCTGGCCCAAATGGAACAGAAATGTGGGCTTCTGGCTCTCTGGGATGGTTTTGAGTTATGCACTTTCTCTCTTCTCCCTAAGTTGTTGCATCACACATAACACTAAACACATATGGTTCTTACGTCTTTATAAGACTGTTTCCACGTCAGTGACCCACAAATGAGAACGAGGCCGTGCTGGCCCCCTAGCCTGGGCCAGCCAGAGCAGGTCTTCCCAGTTGGCAGTGAAATTCTGCAAGGACCTCAAGGACAGGTGGCCGAAATGGATTCGGCAAAGGCAGCTCCTTTCCATATGTCCCAGAACCAAAAGAAAGGGACCAGTTCTCTCATGTGTGTCCCTCCAAAATCTGCCTGTTGCAACCGAGGCCCAGGGTGGTGGAGTTAGGAGGTGGGGCTCTGCGGGCGGGTTAGGTCACGAAGGCAGAGCCTCCACGAACAGGATTAGTGCCCTTAAAAAAGGGGCCGGAGCAAGCTTGTCTGCCCCTCGTGGCCCTGCTGCCCATGCGAGGACACACAGAAGGTGCCGTCTGTGAAGTGGACAGAGCCCTCACCATACGTCGGATCTGCCAGCGTCTTGACCTTGTACTTCCCAGCCCCCAGAACGATGCGTTTCTATTTATAAATCACCCGGTTACAGCACTGAGTGGACTGAGACACAGATACCGTATTGGATGCCCAGAGACCACCCAGCACAGATGGGAAAACCAGCGGCTCAGCTCAACGCAGTTCAGTTCACGTCAGCTCTGCTTAACTCACTCACTCGGGTCAGGTCACGTCAACTGAGCTAAAACTGACTCGGCCAGCGCAATCCAGTTCAATCCAGCACAGTTCAACTGAAGCCAACACAACTCGACACACGTAACTGCAGTCCCAGCTCTTGCTATGGGGTCTCGTGGTGGGAATGGGAGGAACAGGGTCAGTCCTGTCTTTGGCAGCCTTTCAGGGCTTCCGGGGAGGAGAGTGCAGCACAAGGCACCCCAGAGAGGTGCCAAGGTGGCAGTGGTGTCTGAGAAAAGTATTGCTTTGCAGAAAAGCATCTTTGAAGAAACCTCTTGCCACACCGGTGGGCGTCTGCTATGGGTCCAGGATGGGGCTCCACACTCTGGGGGCAAAAGAGGGTAGAGATGAACGGGCTTCACCCTCCAGAGGCCCTTGTCCTGTCCAGAGTGGCCCTAAGACCACCAGCAACCCCCCAAGTGAGTGACATCCCACGTCACCAGTCTTGCCCCAGGGACCCCAAGGAGGGAATAGGTTCAGGGAGGGAGCGGCTGGCGCGGGAGGCTTGCAGAGGGACTGCCACCACCCAGGCAGGCGCCCGACCACCAGTGGGCTCGGCCTGGCCCGGAACAGACCACGGGGGTGGAAAAGACAAAATGCAGAAACCCCAGGATAATTAGGAGTGGCCCAGAAAGCACCGCCCAAATCAGTAACCCTGCTGAGGCTGGGGACAGTGGTGGCCCACCTGCCGGCGTGACAGCAGTTTGCCAGGAAGGGGCTGGCCTGGCTGTGCACCTGGACTATCAGTTCTCAGTGGCCCCCGGTGCCCCCCGGTGCCCCCTGTGCCAACAAGACTCAAGTCCCTGCATCAGGGGAAAGGGCTTCTTGGGGGTGGGACGTGGGACACTGCCCGGTCCTCCCGTCTCTCTGCCCACGGGGATCCTCCCCCCACGGGGATCCTCCCCCACACGTTGGCGTCCACTTCCCTGGGAGCGCCTGGGACCATCTCTGCAAGTGGAGGGCGAAGGTGGGGGCCCGGGGAGCTTGCGGGAGAGCCCCGAACCAGTCCCCTGCCGCGCCTCAGCTGGTTTGGGCAAATTGCCTCACTTTGGAGGCCTCAGGAGCTGCAGGAAGAAAGGTGTGGACGGAGATAAGTTTTCATCGTGACAACACTGTCCCCGGAGGATGACAGAGTGGAGCCCAGGAAAGCCGGGCGCGACCTCGCAGCTCCTAAGAAATCACCCTGGCCTGGCTCCGGCTCCGTCGGGTGGGGGGACGGCAGGTGCCCTAAACCGGGCGGCTGGCCCTGGGGTCTGAGGCTGCCTGTGTGGCACTGACGGGAAGGACCGGGGCAGAAACACGTCTTTGTCCCCGTTCTTCCCGGGAAGGGCCGGGCGCACAGACAGAGGTGAGGAGCCGGCCAGATTGGGGTGCAGGCAGGCGGCTGGGGAGGAACCCGCTTAAATCCCGGGGAGATTACGGGACGTTTGTCGCAGGCTGTCAGCCCTCATTAAGTTAATGGAACCGGCGAGTTGGCTGGCTTCCAGCGCGCCGGAGAAAGAAAACAAGAAAAGTGTTTTCGGCGAAAGAGTCCGGGGATCCCATTTCGCTCGCAGCCCCGGGAGATTACGGGACATCGGTAATGGCCTGGCTGAAATGACTTATCGGGAACCTGTTGATTAAAACAAGGGAGAGAAAACCCCTCGTGTCTCGGGCTAGCAGAGGCTCCTCCGCGGCCTTCCTCTAGAAAAGCGACTGCAGGCGCTGCCTTCCAAGCCCCCGAGTCACACAGGCCTCCGCGGGCTGGGCTTCCCGGGCAGGAGGGGAGCCGCGGAGGTGAAACTGGGGACTCCGCGCAGACGGGAGGGGCAGGGGGCTCGGGCTCTGGGGAAGGGCCCCGGAGTTCACGGGGCGAGGCACCCCCGAGCTTGTGTGGACCCCCCACAGCCTCCCGCAGATTCCCTGACCGGCCAGGCCACCCCGCCGCCCCAGCAGCTGCACCTCCGTCTCCCACGGCCTCGGACCTGGGCTGAGGGCTCCGCCCCGTCCTGCTCCGGCCCCACCCCTCCCCAGAATACATGTTGTTCCTCAACTTCCCCAGAGCCCCAGCCCCTGGCTGCCCCGGCACTGACAGGATGCCGGACGCAGCAGACCTCAGGCGGGGCCCCCGCAGGCCTCGCCCCAGCCCCGCCAGGAAGACACCCGGCTGCACCACCAGCCTCTTGGTGGCCTGCCTTCCCTCTCACTCTCGCCCGTTCACCGACAACGCATTCTCCGGGGGCCTTCGCACTCTGTTACCCTGTGATCCCCGTTGTACAAATAAGGAAGCTGAGGTCCAGAGAGGCTCAGCAACCTGCCTGTGGCCACACAGCTCGTGCGAGGTAAAGCCCACCTGCCTTCAGATTCCCTGCTCCCAGCACGGCCTCAAAGACATGGAGCCACTTCCGTGCCCTGCCGAGGCCTCCCCAGCACCCCCGCGCTTCCTGGGTCTCTCGACGTTGACCCCAAGACCCTCCTTGCAGAGCCTGTGCTCCCTCCAGGCCTGGCAGGTGGGTCCTAGCACCATCCCAGGGGCCTTTGTGCTGGGGTGCTGGTGGGATAGGCCCCTTGATTGGGTGAAGGACACAGGTGGGGGGCCTCTGTGACACCTGGCCTGAGCCTCCTTCCTCCCAAGGCCCCATGCACGTGAACCGCGGGGCACCAGGTTCCCGAGTTACTTTCTACCCCGCGAAGGGCGGCAGGGACTTGCTCGGCCTGGTGCACATCCTCTCCCCCTGCGCCAGGCGCTTCCCCCCCACGGGCCCTAAATAGCTCACGTCTGAGGCAACATCTACGGCAACTCACGTCTGAGGCACCCCAGCTCCAGGCAGACTCAAGGATGAGGGCACAGCTGCAAAGGGGGGTGGGTGGGTGCTCTAGGCGGTGGGGGCCGCCCTGCAACCCAGCTGCCAGATGAAGGTGGGACCTTGGCCCGCAGGGGCACACTCACTTGGTTGGATCACAGCCCCCGGAAGGAAGCTCACAGCGAAGTCGAGAAAGGCCTAGAATGTCCTTCTCCCATGACAGATGGCCCTGGGCCCCAGAGAGGGAGGGCAGCAGCCGGCCAGACCCTGAGCTCTGTGACCGAGCCGGCTCTGGTATGGGAGTGGGGGCCCCACCGTGGGCTCTGGGTAGCCTCTGGGACCAGCGCTGTGGCTCCAGCCTGGGAGCCGGCTGGGCCCTCGCTGCCAGGCCCGTCCCACCTGGGACCCTCATTTCCAGGTGGATGCCTCAGAGGCCGAGGGCCCCACCCAGGGGGCATCCTGGTGGGGCCCAACCCACACAGCCCATGACAGCCTGGCCCCTCAGCTCCAGCCCACCCCGCCATGTCCCCCAACACACACAGCCGCGCCCACCTGGACAACAGGGCAGGCATGGGACCCCCAGGGTGAGGTATTGGGGTGGAGTCACATTGGCCCGACTAGTACTCCTAAGGGGGGGCTTTCTTCTCCCCCCACTCGAGGTCTGGGCACACGGAAGACACTGCTCTGTCCCCACCCGACTGGGGAGGGGGTCCGGGGTCAGGGGTCTTTCCCTGCCTAGCTCTGGGCCTCCAGGAGGGAAGAGCTGGCCGCCCCCAGCCTGAGGACCTGCCCTTCCCTGGGGCACAGTGTGGGCATAACGTGGATTTCTGCAAATCAGACCCTCCTGCCGGTGGGGGAGCAGCCAGCTCTGGTCTGTTTCCAAGAGGCTGCTCCAAGCCCGAGGGACTGTTTTGAAACGCTGTTATCACTCCTCATCTGCCAGAGCCTGGGGAAGCGGCTCCCCAGGCCGCCTCACCTGCCTCCTCCCCTGGGACCTTCCCCCTGGTCTGGAACCCGGGTCCCCCACGCTGGCACACACCGCTCCCCTGCCCTGACTGCCCCTCCTCTGCCGGTCCCGCCCCTCCCCTCACGGGGCCTTCTGCAGGGAGCCCGCCCCACGCCCACCCCCAAAGTGCCTTCCTCTCCCGCGGGCACCTGTGGCAGTGGGGGACTGATGGCCTCCTGGCTGTATCGCCAGCGCCTGGCACACACGGGCTGGGACTGCCCCTGGCCCAGGACAGCAGGGACAGGGCACGGGCCGCCCAGGGTGCAGGGCCGGGCCGCCGGCCGCAGAGCAGCGTGCTGGGCAAGCCGCTCCTGGCCCCCCCGGCCCCCCTCCCTCCCTCCTGAAAGGGAAGGAGAGGTTAATAAACCAATTACTTTGGGCAACGAAGCAAAATAAGTCCCATTAAAGTAATTAATGTCCTTTGCACAGTCCCCATTGGAGAAGACTAATAAATTGGGGCTTTGTCACCATCCGGTAATTTCTCTGTGAGGCGTTTCTTCATCCCTGTCCAACAGCACAGTTTAAGGCTCTGTTAATACTTTTAAGACGGGCTCAATGCCAGACTAATTAGATTTGCATTTCCACCACGGGCCAGGCCAGGCTCGGATGTGCCCAGTGAGAGAGGCTCCAGGACCCTGCTGGGCCCCAGGGACAGCACCCGCCTTTGAGAAGGGGCCATGTGTGGGTTCCCACGCTGCCCCGGGCGAAGGCCTGTCACCCCGCCTGCTGCCCGGCTTCCCTGCCCTGGGGGACGGGCCATGGCTTTGATCCAGGCGGAGCCCAGACCTTATTCTCGGGGGTCCCTTCCTGAATCTGCCTGCGCTGGGGCTCGCCAGGACCTATGGGGTGACCCACGTCCTGGGGTCTCTCTGCGCCCCAGAGCCAAACCCTTGTGGGTCCTGGGAGGACGGTACGGAAAGTAGGGAAAACGCAACTGCGTGGCCAAGGAGATGACAGACATGACCTCCGCCAGGAGACGGGGGGCGGCGTCACGGCAGCGGGTCAGCGGCAGCACGAACCCGCACAGACGGTGGTCTTCCTCTCGACCCGCAGCCCCTGGGAAACACCCGCCCTGCCCTCCTCGGGCCTGTCCAGGTCCCAGAACCAGGGAGAGTCTGAGCAACCGTCACAGCCAAGAGGAGCCTGGGGTCTGGGACAGGGTCCTGGGACAGAGAGAGGACAGCAGGGAAAACTGAGGCACCGAAGAGAGCGTGGACTTCAGTTAACAGCAAAGCCGCCGCTGGCTCCGCGGCGGTGACGGGCGCAGGCTGCCGTAGGCCGCGAACAACAGGGGCACTGAGCGAGGTACGTGGGAACTGGCCGCTCTACCTCCGTAATGATGCTGGGCGTCTACAGCTGCTCCACAATCAAAAGCTTGTTTAAGATAAACAAAGCCATGGTGAGAGGGAAGAGGCTGGGAGGGGAAGGGGCCTGCTGCAGCCCCGGCTCCTTGACCCCCGACCTCGGATGGGCCGCCTGCTCCAAGGACGCGCCTAATGAGCAGACGGGATGCCGGCAAGTCCCCGCAGCAGCGCAGCAAGGCAGGGAGCCCCGCCCCGCAGGGCGCCCGGGCTGGGGGAGGGATGGAAACACTGAGCTCCTGGGGCCTCTCCCAGCTCTGAGCCTGAAGACGTGAGGAGTCGGACTGGGCGAGAATTTGAGGGGTTGGGGACAGGGCAGCCTCTGCTCCCTCCTAGGCTCAGCCAGTCTCTGCAGCCACAGCCTCCTGGACCTACCCAGGGGTGACAGCCACCGAGCCCTTGACTCAGAGTCCTGCCCCAGTCCTTACCCATATAGGAAGCCAGACGTCGGTTGAGCGCTAACTTGCTCTAGCACACCTGGGACTCCTGGGACTCTGGGAGGTTCCCGGTGCTCCCCATCCTCTGCCTCCCCCACGCACGGCAGGTTTCTTCACACAGGCCCAGCCTCTGTAACGGACATCCTGCGCTCCACTGGCACCGCGGCCAGGCGAGGCTGGGTGGGAATGCGCAATGGAGAGATGGTGAGAGCCCCTGAGCCAAGGCATGTCACTGAGCTCGGGCATGTGCCTCAGGGCTGGCTGGGACCTGCAGCGTTGGCAGCCGGGAGCTTGGAGACAGCAAGGTTGGGACCTTGACCGAGTGGGCTGGGTCGGGTGTGAGTGCGGCGTGAACGGAAGCCCTCCAGGTAGGGCACAACCTGAGAGGTGGAGAGTGGGGAGGGAGAGGCGAGAGGGGCATCGGACGGGGTACGGATGCCCCAGCGAGGCTGCACCAGACAGAGCCTTGAATGCCGGGTAGCGGAATCTGAATGCCGGCAGGGACCGATCTGCCGGGTGGACAGCTGCTCAGCTCTGCCTTTGCAGGGTGAAGGCAGCCGCGGACGGTGGGCAAACACGTGCCAATACAACTTACTGCGTGGACATATAAATTTAAATTTCATGTAAGTTTCATGTATCAGAACTATTATTTTTCTTTCCATTTTTTTTTGACCATTTAAAAATTTAAAGACCACTGTTGGCTTACGGGCCATATAAGGACAGGTGGCAGGTCGCAGCTTACAACCCTCGGCAGACAGACCTCGGCAAGGACCACTCCGTATAGAGGGGCCACTCGGAACCCCTTGTACGCAGGTTGCTGAGAGACGCCGACGTATGTATAGAGATGATGAAAGATGTAGCAGAAATTTCAAAGATAATAAAAATAAGAATATTATGGACATCTGTGAGCTCCTAAGCTTAAAAACCCAGAGGAAATTCATAATTCCTAGAACTAGATAAAACGTCAAAATTGTTGCTAAAAGAAAGAGAGAACTGAGATAAGTTTTAAGAAATTCAAATGTAATCCGAGACCTCCCCCGCAAACTCAGGCCTAGATGGCTTTGTAAGTGACCTCTACCAATGTCCGTAAAATATCCAAGCGGTCCAGAGAGTGGAAAAAGAGTAACATTTTCCAGTTCATTTTAAGAGGCTAATGAATTTGATTCTGAATCCATGCAAGGAAAATATAAGAAAGTAGAATTATAGGCCCATTTCTCTGAAGAATATAGAGGTAAAAATCCTAAATAAAATATTAGCTAGCCAAACCCAATAATGTATCAGAAAGAAAGAAAAACAAATCAAGATTTATCCCAGGAAAGCAAAGATGGTTTAATACCTGAAATCTATCCGTGAGATTCTCCCCTCAAGGCACAAACCGCATAAGCATTCCAGTTAGTGTGGGCAGCATTTGGTAAGGTTCACTATTTTCCTATTACAGAAATACATCCCTGACCTGGACGCCCCCAGGCACCGCGGTGGGTCCCGCCGGCCTGCACCACCACACCTTTCAGGTGGCATCTGGAATTTCTAGGCTCTTTCTGCCTAGGAAGAAAGAGAACTGCAAGGCACTTATGGGACAATTTGAGAAAAAAATTTTTCTCGAATCTCTTACAATACTGTTCCCTGTCTTTTTGGCTGTTTAGCTCCAACTTGCCTAGATGGAATCTTCCTCAAGTTGCCAACTGCGTTTTCACAGAAGTCTGAAATCTGTTTCTGTGCACACTCACCTGGGTGCACAAATTTTTACTAACCTGCCTACTCACAACCACACAATCACCCGGCCGAACCCGGCTGGATCCCGGGGAGCAGGAGAGGTGGGGGGCAGGTGGGGAGGGGGGACCCAGCGGGGCTAGCCAGGTGCAGGTTGTGCAAATTTCAAAATGCAGCCCAAACCATAACTGTTATATCATACTATTCTAACATATTTTATTCTATTACATTTATTAAAATAACAAAAATCACCTTAAAAAGAACAAGTCGGACGGGGAAACACGGCAGTACATCATGTGTGCGCGTGCCTGTGCAGGTGTGTGTGCTCTGCGTGCGTCTGGGGCTCCAGGGAAGCCGCATCCCGTGCTGGGCGCGGGGAGAGTGTGCCAGCGCTTCCCGGGAGGGCGCTGAGTGGGCTGCGGGTATCAGAGAGAGGGTTTCCGGGGGGACGCAGAGGGACTTGGATGTGGCTTAGGAGAGCGACCCTACTTACTCGGGCACTGTTGGCCGGCACAGAGCCCTGTGGTCCAGCTACGCAGACTCGAGGAACTGAAGGCAGGCAGGCTGGGCTGGGTTTGTGTCCTCCAGGAGGACACAAGCCCCCAGCAGGGCCGTGCAGGGGCCGGCATGGGGATCTGAGGCCTCTCTCCCTCCCTGGTCCAACTCCCCCTCTGGGAGCTGAGTGCAGGGGAGATGGCAGGGCGACATCTCAGGCCCTGAGCTCTGCGTAAAGCTGGGGCTACTTTCAACCCTAAGTTGACCAGCGAGAGGTGGGCGGGGGGTCTGCTCTGAGGCTGGTGCCCCGGCGCCACGCGGGAAGGGGGCCTGACTAACGAATGCTTCCAAGGATGTGAAGAGAGATGCCCAGGGGCACCCCGACCTCGCCTGCTGGAGGAGGACTGGGCCCCGGCGCTGGAGGACCCCCCAAGAGAGCGAGCAGTCCCTCGTGGAGAGGGGGACATCGCTGGGAGCCCGTGCACCATGCAGCCGTGCCCCGAGACCCGGCAGGAGCGCCCCTTCCCTCGCACACGCGCCGACGGGGCCCCAGCGCAGCACGCCTGCCTGGACGCTCGCTGAGGACCTCTCTAAAAATATAAAACATTCACGTGGGAGTTTGAGCAAAGGCGGCTCTCTTGGACGTGAGGAAAGAACAAACTGGCCACCCAAACTCCCGGCCACCCCGTGGCCCCTCAGCGCGGCGTCGCCGGGCTGTTCTCACGCGAGACCCAGAGGGTGGGGGTGCTGGGCCTCCCGTGGGCCTGCCTGGTCACACCCGGCCCGGCCGGCAGTTTGCTTTGCTTGACTATGTTTGCGCAGCAGCCATGCGGCGGCCCGGCTGGTCCCTTTGCATCCCTGGCAGGCCCACCGCGGAATTCAGCACGTAGGGGAGGAAAAGGCTGCCTTCTCGCTGAGGTTCGTTTGCAGAGCTCCGGAGGAACGGCAGGACGGAGCCTGGACAAACATGCACATCCTCAGCTCCAGAAACCGCTGCCCCGGCTGGCGCTCCCCCGCCATGTGCTTCTGCCTCGGTTGACTCAGCTGCAAAGCGTAAACCGCCCCAAGAGAGGGCCGAGGGGAGCCCAGAGCCGGATTCCAATGAATCCGTCACATGGGGCAGCACCGCTGGATGGACGGAGCCCCACGGGCACGAGGGCCCCCACCGCAGTACGCGGGTGCAGTGGCCAGCTGGCTGTGAGTACCGAGACAGGCTGCGTGTGGGTGTGTGGGGCCAGCCCGGGACCCTGAGGCCACCTGCCACCTCTCGTCGTATCTCACGTGTCTGAGCTTGGGGCACCAGGCCACCCTGCCCTGGACCACTCTGCCCGTCTCAGAGCTGGCAGCTTCCGGCCCTTGCTGCCTGGGGTCTCAACTTACGGTGTGACCCTCCAAGCCCCCTGATGTGGGACAGGGAGGAGGGGACGGTAGTTCTGCGGAAAACCTCTGTCTGCCTCGAGGGCGGGGAAGGGCAGGGAGGGGCAAGCCTGTTTCTTTCAGAACTTACTTTTCTTCCTTTACCTTTGAATGTGGAAAACCCAGACACGTCACAGCACCAGCAGGGGGTCCTGCCGCGGGTTGAGCAGGTGGTCAGTGCTGACTCAAATGCCACCGCCAAGAGTTGTTCGAGTTACAGAATGGCCAGGAGCAGTCGGCCTGGGGTGGGTGGTAGGAGGGCCCTGCAAGGGGTCCTGCAGATGGCCACCCGCCCTGGCCCTGCTG
Organism: Indri indri; assembly: GCA_004363605.1. Lineage (NCBI taxonomy): Eukaryota > Metazoa > Chordata > Mammalia > Primates > Indriidae > Indri > Indri indri. The sequence continues at coordinate 105,939 of RJWJ010000782.1, read as the reverse complement.
GGGATGCCAGAGAGGGGGGCCTCGGCTGGGAGAAGGGACTGGACCCCCACGAAGGGCAACAAGAAAAACTACAGGCCGAGGGTTCTTGCAAGAGGCCCCAGACCCAGCTGCCCCTGTGAAGAGCCCGGTGTCCTCCAGGCTGGGCACAGCTGCCCCGATCTGCCTCCGCTCACAGTGATGGGGTGATAGCTACAGGCCCTGGTAGCAGCGCATCCTGGAATGTTCCAGCAGTAAGTAGGGGGACTGCAGGACAGGGGGACAGAGACCCAGACGGAGCTCAGGCCAGGGGCCTGAGGAGGGCAATCTGCGTGGGCCGGCCCAGGGAGGGGTGGGCTGCACGTAGAAGGTGGCAGGGTGTGGGGGTGGGGGCACACACGTGAGCAGCCCCGTAGGGGCACTTGGGGCCTTGCCAGGCTAGACCATGAGATGAAAGAGATGAAATCTCGGGGGAAACTGCCCACTGGGCGTTGCCCACCAGCAGGAGCAAGACAGGCCTCTCTAGAAGCCCCTCCAGGGGCGCACGTTCCTCCCCCGCTGCACCTCCCCTCTACCCTCGGGCGGCTCCCCGCACGGCCAGTCCTGCCCCGACGCTCCCCCTCCTCGGGCTGAGCCCACCCCTGGGACTCTAATTCCATATGAGGCAGCACAGCCCAGCTGGCCCAGAGGCCAAGGGGGTGCAGGGAGGCATGGCAGAGCTGTCCCCCGACGCAGGGCACCGTGGTAGGCAGAACGTGGGCCCCTAGGGGTGTCTGTGTCCCAACCCTCCGAACCCACGGATAGGGTAGTCGATGCCACGAAGAGAAAGGAAGCTTGCAGGTGGAGTCAGGGCTGCTAAGCACCGACCTTGACATGGGAGGTGGCCCTGGATTATCTGGCCCAAAGTGACCACGGGGTCCCTATAAGGGGAAGAGCAGGAGGGTCGCAGGCAGGGAAGGAGACCTGGCTGCGAGGAAGGCGGAGGGGCCGTGGACCGAGGGATGCAGGCGCCTCCGGAAGCTGGGAAAGGCAGGAAAGGGACTCTCCCCGGAGCCTCCAGAAGGAACCGCCCTGCTGGTACCTCGATCGTAGGCCAGTGAGACCTGTTCTGACCTTCGGGACCGCAGGATTATAAATTCGTGTTGTTTTAAGCCACCAAAATTTTGGTCATTTGCTACGGCGGCTGTGGGAAGCCAATCCAGGCACCTTCTCCGTTGGACGCTGGCTCCGGCCGAGCGGAGGCCCCCGGGGGCACCGGGTCCACTCACCCAAGTTCAGGGCCTGCTGGGAAGGACTTCAAAGTCCACGTCCACCACCCCCCGGGGTGGGGCTGCATTGGGGTCCCTCACCCCATCTGTCACTCATTCCGTATATTTGAACGCCTGTACTGTTGTTTGCTTAATGCTGTTCCTTGAATAGACTCCGTTTCCTTATCTAAGTGTATTTGGAGAGCCAGACAAAGTGACTTAAAGTAGAAGGCAGTTGTCAAACGTACACAATAAAAGCAGAATTTGTCGAATTTGCTGATGTTTGCCCGTCCGGGCTGATGGGTAGCCGTGCCCTCTCCTGGTCCCTCAACCTTGCCCCACCGTTTGTGGAAACTCCCCCAGGCCCCCTCCCCAGAGGTGACCCAGAGGCCCCACCCAGCCTATTTCACAGAAAGGGAGAGAAACAAGTCCTGAGGCCTCTCCTGGTTTTAAGGCAAACCAGAGTCACAGTGGCCCCACCGTGCCCTGTGCAGAGCCCGCTACTTAGGGCCACGGCAGGCGCATAGGGTGAAGGCCCTGGGAACACAGGCCACCGGGCCCTGGACGGCTTTGTGCTGAGCCCATCCTATTTCCCCGGGGGCTGCCGCTGCGTGGCTCACGCCCCAGGTCCACACACGCCAGGCCTCTCAACCCCAGTGACGACACCCCACCCGGGGGAGCCTCTGGTCCCCACTCACAGAGGCTGGCCTCCCTCAGGACCCTCCTCCAAGCCACATCCCTGGAGCGCTTCTGACAGCCTGTCCCTCCTCTCTCTGTGCCCCTGGACACAGTTAACCTGGCCAGTATCCACGAGCCAGGATACCCTGCTGCCAGGGCCAGCGGTGCTTGGAGCAGCCCCACCCTGTCCTGTGGGACCCGCTGGCCCTGAAGCTCTGGCAGATGTTTCCACCTCGAATCCCTGAGGGCCTGGCAAGCATCAGCTCCCTGAAACCTGTGGGCTCACTGTCATGGTAGGGGGCCGGGATCTGGGCTGACGGTGGGCCGGGGCCACTGAGAACAGGCACTCCCATCTTCCGGCCTGAGACGAGGTCCTCAGCCTTTCTAGAATGAAATGGCAGCAGTTAATTTGAGCAAAGTTACTCTGTTAAAAGTCTTTTTTTGCCCAATAGAAATGTCGGTCACCTTACGTTCATCCCATTTTTAGGGGTGGAGGGCACACCATGGCCTTTCGATGGGGCCGATGACACCCAGAGAGCTGTGAACCACTGACAGAGCAGAAACAGCCAGGAGCCAGGACTCCTGGGCTTAAAACCAATGTGACCCTGGGTGACCTTGGGCCGACCACCATCCTTTCAGAGCCTCGATTGGCCCATCTGTGGGATGGGCTCACTCACAGAGCCTCACAGAGGGCTGGGTGGATGTCACCTGTGGGTGACCCCGAGCCAGCCTGGGGTGAGTCTTGCTGTGACCGTGGCTTGCCCTGATGCAGAGTGCATGCCCGGCGTGCCAGTCCATGCCAGACACACTGCGCGCCCTCACGGCTGCCCCAGGGGGCTGCCACCCCACATCACGGGGAGATGGAGGCAGCAGGGGCCAGGCGCCTCCCAGAGGCTCCATCCTCCTCTACCGACTCCTGAGCTCCACGCGCCTGGGGTCCTGCCCTCTGCAGCTGGTGAGTGGCAGCCACACCGCGCCCACCCGCCTGGCCGCGGCACCCACACTGCACCTGCAACGACAGGGGCGGCCACGGCTGTGCTCGGTTGCAGCCCACTCCGTGGCCTGCGCCGAATCCCTGGGGGAGGCTGGCGCGCGAGGCCTGGGGTGGGCAGGGCGATTCCCGCTGTGTCTGCACGTGATCTGCCGAGAGGACGGCCTGGCCTGGCCACAAGGCCCCCAGGAAAGCCAGGTGTCCCCACCCCAAACACCCAGAGGCTGCACAGGTCCCTTCCCAGGCCAAGCTCTGCTCTTCCCAGTGACCCCAGAACCCCGGAGGGACGGGACAGCCCCCAAGGGCACTCCGCTTTAGGCCCAGCTGTGGGGTCGGGGGCAAGGCTCTGGCCAGGGTCTCTGTCCCCAGTGGAAGGGAGAAGCCCGGATGCCCCCATCAGACATGCCAGGTGCCTTGGTCCTGCCACACCACGTCTTTCACATGGGCCCTTGGCCTGGCAGGGGGGACCTGCCAACTCTCTCCTGGCTCAGCACAAACATCACCTCCTCGGAGTGCCCTCCCTGATCACCCTGGCCTCACCACCACACTGCTGCTCAGCCCAGGAGCCCCCACCCTAGGCCCCAGCCTCCCCCTGCGTCTCTCCTCCGTCCCCACTGCCTAGAGTGGCTTCTGCATTCCTCACTCGCCTTCCTGGTTTCCCGCCTCGCCCGCAGCCCGGGCGCCTGAGGGGCCAGTGGCCGAGGCCAGGCTGGGACACTGCTCGCCAGGGGAGGACACGGTTCTCCCTTGAACGCCTGAAGCCCCAGCCCAAGGCCATGCCCAGTGCCTAGATGAAGCTGAGAGGGCAGAGCAATGCCCCGTGTCCCTGGACATCCATCCCCTGGGTGGAGGCAGGGGCGCTGACCCCTCTGTGTACCCTTCAGGTGCCCCCCTGCCACCAGCTCCTGTGTGTTGTCACCGCCGGGGATCTGTGACGGCAGCAGTGGCACCACGGGCCCTGTCTTGGTGCTGTGTCCCTTCTGCGGTGCCCGTGTACCCCGGCCTCTATCACTTTGGTGGCGTTCGCAGGTACTTTTCAATGACCTCGTATCCCTGCCAGGCTCGGACCCCGGCCGCGGTCTGTGCGGGCTGAGGCGGTGAGAGGGCTTCCCGGGATTTCATACAAAGTTCTTCACCATGAACGGAGTCAAACGGATTCACGTTGGGATCATAAACATAATTAGGAGACTTTTATTTTCAAGTAGCACTTCTGAAATCTATAAAATTAAGCTAATATACTGATTTTTAAAACACAAGAATTTTATTGCTCTCTGAGTCAGCGTTTGCCAGCGCCCGGGGCCAGGCATTAACCCCTCGCAGTGCACGGCATCCCGTGGGCCACCGGGCCCGACGGCAGGCTGCTGGACAGAGGTGGGCAGTGGACCAACCTCCCCCCACATGGCATCCGTCCCCCAGGGCTCCCTGCGCTTCCTCCCAGGTGCCCTGGAGTCCAGATGTTCCCGAGACCCGGCCTTCGCCTGCGCTGTGGAATGTGCTCCCCCGAAGCTGCCGCCCCGGCGCCTCCTCTCCTGGGGGAGTCCAGCCTGATCCACGGCCCTGGCCCAAAGGTCGCCCACTCCCACTGGGACCCTTTCTGGACCCCGTGATGGGCTGTGGGATTCCAGCTTCCCCTCCTAGATGCTGGGGTCCCCGAGTGTGGAGACCTGGTGAGGGGCACTCAGGATGCCCCTGGGAAGGGCAGGACGGGGCTTCCTCGGCCACCTTCAGGCGCTTTAGGGTAGCCCGAGGCTGACCCGGACTCGACGGGGCTCCCTGCCTGTGGCTGTGGGGTCCCTCAGCCTTGGGCGTCTTATCTTGACAGACGTCTCGTCCTACAGCCCTGCCTGGCCCAGCATGGGCACGCGCGCACACAGCACCAGCTGGGAGCCCACAGGGTGGCCACACGCAGGTGGCAGATTCGCGAGCGCTGGGAGGCTGCCCTTTGCTCTGAGCCATGCCTGAGTCGCTGGCAGGAGACCACAAGGGACACCTGGGAGGGGCAGGGGCACAGAGGACTTGGTGCCGACCCCCCAGGGTCCAAGTCAGGGGCTTCCCCCCGGGCCAATGTGCTTGGCCCCTCCCACCTTCAGAGCCCACCTGCTCTCCCAGCATGGGGCCCCCCATCTGACCCCAGGGCCCCCCGAGTCTCCTAAGCCTGACATGTTGCAAGTTCCAGAGAGACTCCAAGTTCAGAGACCCCACAGGCTCCCGATGCCCCGAGGCTCCTGCACCTGCAGGCCTCGGATGTCGGCTTGCCCGCCTCAGAAACTGTCCGGGCCCCAGATACTCGTGGCCCTGGTACTGCCCGGGCCCCCACACCCAGTTGTCCTCACTGCCACGTGGTCCTCCAGCCTGACAATGGAGTCCAGACTGGGGCCAGGAAGGGCCTCCTTTGCACCGGGGCACCCCGGGAGCCTGAGGGTGGCAGGAGGCCCGGGCCCCTTCCCAGGAGGGCTCTGCCCAGTGAGCCCCCTGGTATCTCAGGCACCCACAAGTGCCACCCCTCCTGGCCCCCAGGCAGCTTGTGGGCCTTCTGCACCCCCTTCCCAGCAGGGCAAGAAGCCCCCTCCCCTCTGCCCCCTTTGAACACAGGGCAAGGCCTCCAGACGTGCTGGAAGAGCGGGGTGGGCTCCTCCCGCCCACCTCATCCTGCCTCCGAGCTCCACTGAATGCAGAGCCAGGTCTTACGAGAGGTGATTAAGGTGGAACGAGGTCGCCAGGGTAGACTGTAATCAGTGGGACCGGGTCCTCAGCAGAAGAGGAGGTCAGGACGCTGACACGCACAGAGGGACGGCCACGTGCGGACACAGGGAGGAGACACGTCTCCGGCCAGGGAGAGAGGCCTCGGATGGAACCAGCCCTGCCCGCCTTGACCTCGACTTCAGGCTCTGGGACGGTGAGAGAACAAACGTCCAGCGCTGGGGCCGCCTGGTCTGTGGCCCTATCACGGCAGCTCCAGGCAGACTCAGCCCCCCGGCTCCTCGGGGTGCCCCACACGCTCACAAGCTGGAACATCACGGACTGCCGCGGGACTGGCTGGGCGGGTGGAAGGCGGTGCGGTGGGAAGCGGGGCAGCCGCAGTGGCCGGGGGCGGGGGGGCGGCCCCGGCTCTCCCCACACCCAGGGCAGGGTCTGGCACCACGAGCTCATCCCCGCGCCCTTCCCCATGGGCACCATGTGTCCCGCCGTCCAGGGGCCCAGCCCTGCCCTGGGGCCGCAGGGCAAGTGGCATCTTGCAGAGGTGGGCGCCTCAGCGGCCTCCCTCTGGCGTTCTCCCGCAAAGTCCCTGCTGTGACGCTCCGGAGCGCCACTGTCAGGTCTAACACGTTTTACTGGGGAGCTCAACTTAAGCCAGACGCGTACTGACAGCCGTGGAGCAGGCGACGACGAGACGGGGCTTCCCGGGCACACGTGCCTTCGTTAGAGCGCCCCGCAGGCCCTTACCCCGCCAGCTCGGCACGCAGCTGCTCTCGGGCACGCGCGCATCACGCCAACACACACTGTCGGCCCAGAGGCCTTCTGGGGACATTGCTTTTTTGGTGGACCCAGCCCAGGGCCTGGGAAGCCACAGCCAGGTCCAAGCAGGGACTGTAACCCCTATTTCACAGTGGGGGAAACTGAGGCTGGAAGAGGCAGGCAGCTTATCCAAGAACACACACAGTCTGTGGCAGAGAAGCAGCCCTCTTGTCCTCACCCTGTCTGCAGGGTAGCTTCCGGAGCCACCACCCCACTGGCACCCAGCCTGCCTGGGGCCTAACTCGACCATTCAGGACTATTCAGGAGCTGCCACCAACTCCCTTTTTAAGGTCTGAAACTCACCAGCAATCTCTAGCCTCTGGTCTGTGCAATTTTCACTCATGCGTTGGATTGTTCATTCATTCATTCCGCAAGTGTTTACCATGTACCCTCTCACACACACCTGCAGCCCCTGGGCCGCAGTGGGATCGCCCTGCTGGTGCCAGACAGCCCAGGACACGCAAAAAGAGGCCAGAAGCGCTAGGAGGGCAAGGCCAGGGCTGGGAGGAGGCATGGGTGGTCCTGATTTGGAATGTGGGACCTGTCTGCAGAGGAGTCTCAGGGCAGCATCAGCTGAGGCCTGAAGAATACACAGGACTTGCCCAGCAGGGAGAGGGATGCATGTCTTGGGGGTGTATGCCAGTCGGGGCTGGGGGAACAGCACATGCAAAGGTCCTGAGGTAGGAGAAAGAGTGACCAGCCAGCAGTCCCTTTCCCACCCTGTAGGCCCCTCCCCACCACCTATGCCTCCTGCGGGCTCTGCAGCAGAGGGGAAGAGGGCGGTACGCCTGTGCCCCGGCTCCTCCCCGATAGGGCCACCTAGATCTGGCCGGCCCTCCTCCCAAAGTGCCTGCTCTCTGAAGCTCTCCTCCCCGGGGAGCTGGCAGCAAGTTTGGGGGTCCTCCACTGCCCTTCAGGGTCCCTACACCCCGCCCATACCTTTGTAACCACACTGGGGGTGCCCTTACTGAGACCTGCCACCTGTGGAGGGCCTGGGCAGAGGCTGAGCAAAGGAGGCGGAGGAAAGCGAGGGTCGGGGCCATGGGGAGGAGCACACAGGAGCCCCCCGAGAGCACGACAGGGAGGCCCGAGCAGGGCGGCCCCTCCCTCTGGACATGGACAGGAGCGTTTGAGGAAAAGCAGAGGCCTGGAGGGCGGTGGGCACTGTTCTCGAGCCCCGGCTGCCGGGCCAGGGCTGTGCTGGTGCCTTCTGTTCTAGTGAGGAGGAAACTGAGGATTCAGGAGGTGAAGGGCTTGCGCCAGGTGGAGGACGGGCTCAGGTGTGGCTGTGCCCAAGGCCCTCCCCTCCCCCAGCCTGGCTGGTGAGCTGCCTGTGGGTAGTCACGGGCTCCCAGCAGGAGCCCCATGTCTCTGGGCCCCGAGCCGGCGGGTGGGACTGGAGCCACCCGTACCTTGGGCAAGATGGGGTTGAGGCCCCCAGGGCAGGGGAGACCGCCGGGGCGGGGGTCCCCTCCCCAGGCCCCAGTGGGTGGGACAGAGGCCCCCAGGCCCCGGCTGCGAGGCGAGGCTTCGGTGGCGGCCACAATAAATATGTTTGTTCAAGGGAAGCCAGGCTGGGAGCTGCGTGCGCCGCCCGGTGAGGAAGAAAAGGCCGCTTGTGCCTCGCACACTGGGGCGATTGTTCCCGCTCACGCAACCGCTGCCCCGTGGCCGGAAAGGTCAGACGGCCCTCGGGCCCCGTCGGAAGCACCGGTGCCTCGGGCCCCTTCGCTTGCGCCTGCTGTAATGGGCACCCACACACGGCTCTCCTTGGGCCTTGGCACAGGGAAGGAAGGTGCCAGGCAAGGTCTGGAAGATGGCCCGGCAAGGGCAAGGGGAGACCTGAAGCCAGGAGTCCGCCTGCCCAGCCCAAGGCAGGCATCAGGAATGGTGTGGGGGCAGCGGGCCCCCGCTGGAGGCCAGGGAAGGGGCAGGGAGGTGCCCCTGGGCATGAGGGGCTCCACTGTGCCCCAGGCAGCCACTTTCTCTCGGGTTGAACCGAGCACACCGGGGGTGCCACAGTGAGGGCTGGGGAGGGACGTGGGGCACACGAAAGCCAGCCACGACCCCCTTAGGGCAAGACCGAGCCATCGCTGCCACCTGCTAGGAGAAAGGGCCGGGCTACTGCCTGGTGCGCGCTCCAGAACAGGCCTGGCGCGTCGCGGGCCCTTGTGGAACACCTGCCGCACCAGCAGCGCTGACGGAGGCCCACCTCGCAGACGCCGTGGACTCTTGCCTGATCTAAGCACTACGGGGCACAAATTGGGAACACAGGCCTGTCTCCTGCTCTGCCACAGGGCGGAAGGAACACAGGAGGCCACAGCTCCCTGGCCTCTGGGTGCGCCCGCGGCCCCTCTGGTCTCTGGCGTGGGGCTGCTCTCTCCTCTGCGTGGGGAGGAAGCTCCGCGAGACGAGCTGTGCTGGGACAGCTCAGGGGCTCGCTTCCGCCAGGGCGGCTGGACCAGGATGGCCAAGGGGGGCACGCCCTCCAGAGGCCCCGCTGGACTGTGGCCCCAGTGCTGATGTCGAGGGGCCACTGCAGAGGTTCGGTTGCCTGTGTTAGCTGAGTGGGTCCTCCCAAACCACCTTTCGACCAGAGGCGCAGGGGCCGAGAGGTAGACAAAGGGGCCCGAGGGAAGAGCTCCCAGCAGCTGCTGAGGAGACGGGGTCCCAGGAGCCTCCCGGACCCCTGGATGTCGGGCTGTGGAGGGAGCGACCTGGGCACTGACTCTGCACCCAGGCCTGCCCCGCCCTGCCCCAGACGCCATCCTCCAGCCTCGGACTCCACCGTGTGCACTGCTGGGGGCGACTCTAGGGACCTGTCCCCACCACTACAGGGTCCCCAGAAAGACAAGTCTGTTCAAAGGCGCTTGACTTGAGCTGAGGGGCGACCCGGGACACGGGAGGAAAATCCCCCTCCCCGAGTGAGAACGTGGAGGTGCGCGTCTGCCCCTGGGGAAGGCTCCCTGGACGCCCACCTTCCCGCACATCCGGGCCAAGGCAGGGTGGCGGTGGGCACTGCTGGCTCACGCTCCCAGGACTTTCCTGACACGCGGCCGAAATGTCCCAGACTCACCAAGGCCCGACTTCCTGAGGGCCCTGGCGTTCCGACTGTGGGATGGGGGCGTCGCGCATTGTTCTCCCGGTACAATGGGCGTGTGGGCGGTGAGGCCCTCGGAGCCGCCTGCCACCCTCTGCCTCGAGAAGTGGCACCGGGTCTGACCCAGGCCTCCGGGAATTCGGCACGGCCTCGAGTGGGGAAGAGCGGACCGCCGGGAGCAGGCAGCACAGCCCGCCGGCCTCTCCTCCCCAAGGCTTCGGGGGCCCTTCGGGCTTTGCGGGGAGCTGTCAGGCCAACAGCGAGTGTCTGTTCAACAACACGGGGCGCGAGGGCCTTCCCTCCAGTTAGAAAAGCCCAGACCCCTGTTGGCCTTGGCCACCAGAGGCTGGGGAGGGGCTCTTGCACCTGCAGTTGGTCGGGGACAACCTCTTCCACCCGGCCTAGTGCCGGGCCCTGCTCCTGGTCACACTGTCCCTAAAATTGTCCCAAGGTCAGGCCTGCAGCCTTCCATCCTCTCTCCATCACCGCCATTGAAGCCACCACCGCTGCCGACAGGGCGTCTCCCAGCAGCAGCCCCTTGCTGGCCCCGGCAGCAGTCCCCATCCTAATTTGCTCCCCTGGATAACAGGCCCCGGATTGGGAGACTCTGTGGCCACACAAGTCCCACCCCAGCACGGGCTACCTGGGGACAAAGTCCCCTGTCGTCTGTCCTGGCCAGACCTCCCCACATGCTGCTACCCTCCGGGCTCTTCTAGCCACCCCGGGGCTTCCCCAAAAGGATGAAGAGGGACAGGGGCAGCCAGAAGAGGGCACGACAGAAGCAGAATTCGGAGTTCCGGGGGATACGAGCAAAGGCACGACAGAAGCAGCAGAATTCGGAGTTCCGGGGGACACGAGCAAAGGCAGGGCCCTCCAGAGCCAGAAGGCAGAAACAGATTCTCCCTGGAGCCTCCAGAAGGAACCAAGCCTGCTGGCACCTTGGTTTGAGCCCACGTTGGAGTCCTGACCTCCAGAACCATGAGATACTAAACGTGTTGTTTAAAGCCACAAGCTTGGGGGAGTCCACTGCCCAGTGACAGGAAACGAAACAGCCCCAAGTCCTCCACTTCCCTTCTCGCCCACCTGGTCCAGCCGACATCCTCTTGCCCAGACTGGTGCAGTAGCCTCTGCCTGGTCTCCCAGGTCATTCTCAACTCTGCAGCCCGAGTGACCCTGCTGCCATCTGGGCCAGCTGTGCCCCACCCAGGGTGAGCCAGGGTCTGCACACGCCCTCACTCCTGGGGTCCCGGCATGCTGGCCTCTGCTGCTGTCCTGCCAGCCTACAGGCCTGTCCTCACCTCAGGGTCTTTGCTGTGGCCATGCCCTCTATCTGGAACACTCTTCACCCTGATGCCATGAGGTTTGCCTTCCCCAGGCCTTGGGGACACTCTGTGGGACGTTCCCTGACCCCATTCACGGCAGGCCCCTTGCCCGCCCAGCCCTGCCTGCACTTACAGATAAGTAACGGACAGCCACCCCCTGGCGTCCATGGGGATGGGTTCCAGGACCTCTAACAGACACCAAAATCTGCAGATGCGCGGTCTCTGACATAGACGGTGTGCACACGCGTGACCCACACATCCTCCCACACACTGAATCATCTCCAGCGTACTCACAACACCTGACACAATGTAGCTGCTGTGTCGGCAGTTGTTTGTTCAGGGAATAACGACAAGAGAAAAGGTCTGTACGTGTTCAGTACAGATGCAATTTTTGTAGAATGTTTTTGAACCACAGTGGGTTAACTCTCCGGACGCAGAGCCCACAGACATGGGAGGGCTGGCCGCACTGGATCCCTCTCAGTATGGATCTTGCAGCTGCGCGTGGAGCCCCCTTGGGAATGTCCCCTGCTCTGGTTTGCGTGGATTTGTGTCGATGTTGTATCTGTCACTGCCGCATTCTGGCACCTGCAGCAGGTGTATGCAGAACAGACACAAACTCGTCTCGCGGTTAAGGATGTTTCTATCTTATCTAATTTAATCAGTCTGGCAGCTCTGCGGTGTGGGGACTTTATTTACCCATTTTGTAGGTGTGGACACTGAGTTAGGGATTTGTCACCTGCAGGGCAGACACATGAGCCCGCAGCTGGCTCCACCCAGGGGCCTTCCTGAGATGGCCTCCCCACAACAGTGCTGGACCCTCTCCCGGGGGACAGCCGGGCTCCCGGGTTCCTGGCCCAAGTGCCCTTTGTGCCCGCCCAGGGCAGGCGGGTGGCTGGAGGGCGGTGGATAAATGGGCTATTGTTGCGGCGAGTACAGTTGCCAGCCCGGCGCGCACAACAGCCCCTGTGTCTCCAGCGGCTCCCAGCACCAATCAACACCTTATCGCGAGCATTAATCACCCCGCTATCTGCCCCAAATCAGGCAAACACTTCTGGGGACTTCAAACCCCTGACTTCACAGAAGTTTCTGTGTAATAACAGATTAAGTTTCTGGCGGTTCAGCAGCATCCACTGAGGCCAGCCCTCTGCGGTGGTGTGGGGCCGGGGAGGCACAGGAGGCCGGGGCTGCCAGGGTGATGCTCTGCTCCCAGCCCCAGCCAGGCCAGGGCCCTCCCAGGACACTCACCCCAACCAGAGCCTTGCGGACCTACTGTCATCCTGCCTGGCCACCCAGGCCATTCCCCAGCCTGTCTCCCCTGGGCGGCCTCTGGGGCCCCCATGCCCTCCTCCTCCCAAGGCCCAGCTCGGCCAGTGGCTGCCAAGGGTGGTTTTAGAATCTCCTTGAGGAAGTGACCTGGACCGTTATGGGCAGGAGGCTGGACAGCCACAGGCTACAGAATGAGCAGGAAGCCAGTCTGACCTTAGTCACCAAAAAGCGACTCCCAGTTCTAGAGCCGAAAGCCAGGTCCCACAGAAGCAGCCACTAACAGGTGGGCACGAGCTAGTTGTGGTTCCCTGAGGGCTGGCACTGTGTCCAGGGCTGCAGTGGAAAGAGTCCTGGCCTGACTGTCCATCTGGGGTCACACACACCCTACGGGGCACCAGAAAGAGCTGTGGGGGCCACGGCAGACATCAGAGTGGAAGGGGTGGGTGAGTGCTGCGCCAGAGAAGGCTCTTGGCAGAGGAGACAGGAGAGTGAGACCTGTGTGAGGGGAGGACAGAGCTGTCATATGTACTGGAGGGGGTGTGTGCAAAGGCCCTGGGGTAGGAACAAGCTGGAAGAAGCTGAGGGACAAGGAGAAAGCTAGAGTGGCCAGGTGCAGTGAGGAGTGGGGAGGCAATGAGGCTGGGAGGTGACCAGGAACTGGTCACATGAGTCTTGGGCAGGGCAAGAGGTTTGGAGCACCTGCTGCATGCAATGGGGATGGACTCTGTGACCAGCGCAGACTCTCAGGGGCTGTCAGAGCCCCTCCCCCTCCATGCAATGTCCACAGGGGAAGGGATACCTGGCCACGTCCCTGCCCCTTCACAGCGTGTGCAAAGTGCGTGCCGGACTCGGCATGCAGCATTTTATGTCAGTATTGTTGGTGAATCTCAGACACTGCCCACTCAGCCCTGCTCCACCCAGCTCTCTCCACCCTCAAAGGCTGGTCTCTGTGGGTATGTCCACAGGCTCCTTGCTCAGAGCTTTTGGTTTCTGTCTGGCCAATGGCATCTCCTGGCCAATGGCAGGAGACCGGAAGGAGAGAACTGAAGGAGGCGAGGGTATCTACCCTGGCTCCAGGCCTGGAGCTGCCCAGGGCCAGCAGGGACCCCATGCTAGGTCCTGGCTCCTCCTCTCAAGGTGACCTGCTCAGATAACCACTGTTCTGCTGGACTCTGGTAACCTCCCCTTTCTCTTGATGTCTCAAGTCTGGGGTAGGATTTACTCCAACGACACTACCCTGGGTTCCTGCATGAGGCCTGGGGATTCCTGACATTTTGATCACCCATGAATGATCCCTGGGTGCCATCTGCTTCCTGTGGGATCCCCCCCGCATAGCTATAGTTATTACTCCTATTTTACAGGTGAGGAAACAGAACCTCAGAGAGGGTGTGAGCTGTCCTGGGTCTCAGGGAGATGGGATTCAGACTCTCGGGTATGTCTGCCCCCAGGGCCTGAGCATGTCCCCCAAGCTGCCTTCTACCTCCTAACATCTGCAGATGCTGAGCTTTTGAGGCCGCCGGTGCTCTAGAATGCCCCTGTGCTGTGGCTGTTCCTCCCTGGAGTCCAGCTCATGCTTGTCTTGTTCCTGCTTGGGCAGTTGCATCACTGGACCTCACAGGTTGAAGCGAGCCCAATAGAGCAGGAGGGAGGAGCAGAACATGAGCTCCCAACCAAGCAGCTCAAGTGTCCTCTGCCCCCTGCTGACCTCCTTGCCCGGGGGCAACCTTCACATGGGGGGGGGCAGGGCTAGGAGAGCCCAGTGCCCCCGGGGGTAGCGGGGCCCAGGGTGAACCATCCCATCTCTCTTTAAGGAGCCTGGGTGCTTTTGGGCTTCAGGTGATGTGCTGGGAGCTGGGGGGAGGGCCTCTGGAAGGGCAGCCTCGTGCCTGTGCCGGGGGTCACGTCTCTGTCGAGTGGGGGAAATGGGCGTGGCCACAGGAGAGGCACGTTCCATGGGCAAGCAGGCATGCTGGTGCTTTAAAATCCCCACCTCCCCCACACTGAAGTCAGCTCCTATTCAGGCCAATGCAGAAACGACATGATTTGGGAGAAAAATATCAAATGCTATTCCTCCCTGCTGGGACGGGCCTTGCCTCACTCTCTGGCATCGGTCCCCCACTCTTCACCAGGGTCCTACCCACAGCCCCTCCGGACTTCTGGCCGCCTCCCTCTCACATTGGCCACAGTGGGATAGGCGAGGGGGACTGCTGGAACCTGGAGTGGGTGAGTCCCCACCCTGGGCCTCAGTTTCCCTGCTCTGACAGCAGCATCCATCTCCTGAGTTGTGTCTGGGCCCCTTTGGAAACCTGCCACCAGCTCAACACTTGCCTCCAGGAAGAATGCATCCCTCCCTCAGCATGCTGCCTCTGGTCTGAGGGCCCCAGCAGGTCCCCAGATCCATTCAGGGACCCCAGGGTCCTCGAGTCAGAAGCCCAGGTCAGACACTCCTCCACGAGCACTCTTGCCCGCGCTCGCCACGTCAGCACACGTCTCGTGAGCCACCTCAGCTTCTCTGAGCCACCACCCTGGACCCACCCTTGGCCTTCTCTCCCACCCCCGCCAGCTGGAAGCCATCTCCCCAGAGCGGGTAGGTGGCCCTCCGTATTGGCTCCTGAGAGTCCGCCCCCGGCCCTGCACCCCCCAGAGGTGGCTCTGCACACGCAGCCGCCTCGGCCCCTTCCCTGCTGGAATGAATCAAGTGCTCTGGAATTCATGAAGAAATCAGGGGTCTTTAGTTAGCCTGCTGTTTTTCTTGGCGAGGCTGTTTTTCTTATCACAAATTAGTGGGGAAGCCCGAAGGTTAGGGTTTCAGTCGGTTCAGCGGAATCTGAGAAGCAGGGAGTTGGTCTCCTGCCTGTCCAAGTCAGAAAACACTTGACCTGCGGGGCCCCGGGGAGCTCTCAGCCCAGGATGATCAACCGGCAGGTGACCTGTGCTTTGGGCAGGGTGGGGCCTGGGGGGACACAGCCCTCACACAGCCCAGCGAGCCCCTGTTCCTTCCCTGGGTCACCCTCAGCTGCAAGTGTGAGCTTGGCCATGGAGCTCGGAGCCCACGGGCCTGGGGCCTTGGGCACAGAAGGCAGGATGGGGACCTGGCCTTGTGGAACAGGCACGTCCAGGAAGGGGTGAAGGCAAGTCTAGACCAGGGTTCCAGGGCACGCCCTCTGAACTTGAGGACCTCACACTAAGGTACTTCCTCCACCACAGTTAAACACGGGGCTTCTACTTCAGCAGCTCACAGGGACCCCCAAGCAGACAAACAGCAGGTGACCTCCCCTGTGACAGCCAGTTCTCCTGACGACAAGGCAGGCTGAGTTGCCTGTCCTATTTGGAAAAGCAGGAACGTGAAAACCAAACCACCAAGTAGCCACCAGCCACACATAAACTTGCAAAAGCCAGGAATGTTTCTGACGAGGGCTAGCCCTGCGCGCCCCCCGACCTGGGACGTGTACCAAGTCTGGCGATCCGTCTCCTGGGAGCTTCTTGCATTTGTTCGCCTCCGGGTCTGAGCACGGACGGCCCTCCCCTCACTGCTGTCTCCGTCTCACAAATTTGTACCCATCCCCCATCCCTGCTCCCCAGGAGCTGAAACAGGTCCAGTGCTGGTTCGAGGTGTGCGTTTAGGAAACGTGTCTGGTGGCACTCAGCAGATTGTGTGCCTCTCTGTTCATCCACGCGCCCTGGTAGCAGGACAGATTCCAATCCGACGGCTCCGTCTCTGAGCACCTGCTGTGCCAGGCCCTGTGGCAAACACCACTGTGTCCCCACTTTACAGCTGAGAACACCAAGGCTCTGAACCTCTGAGCATCTTGTTTTAGGTGGCACAGCTGGCCAGTGGCAGGGCAAGATGTGCGCCTGGCTGTCTGTGACAGCCAGAAGCTGGAGCCAGCGCCGCCACCCCCGTGGGGGTGGTGTTCCCCTCCCCCCACTCTGAGTCCCGGCTCTGCCGTCCCTGGGCCTCCTCGCGCGTCTCTGCGCCCTAATCCACGAGCCCAGGCTGGTCACAGCGTCGCCTTCCGGAGCCGGGAAGAGGGGGAAGGTGGCAGAGGGCTTCGCGGCATGAGGCTGGCACTCGCAGCCGTGGCACCTGCAGGCTCCTCCTGCCCCTCCTCAAGTGAGACGCTGTGCTGAGATGGGGAGGGGTTCCTGACAGGCCCCCCAGGTGACGAGACCCCTTCCACGGGGCACCTGCCCCCCTTCTCTCCTCCATTTGCCCTCCTGCCTCCCCTCTGCCAGGGGCAGCATTAGCTTCCTGGGGTGGGGGTGTTCCAGCTCCGAGGCCCTGGGGGACCCTGGTCGCCAGCCCCGTTCCGCTGTGCAGAAACCCAATCCTGGCGGGAGGACGGCTGTCGCTCCCGAGGATTTAGGGCTGTCACCTGGTGGAGCGGGAGTGCTCTCCACCCTGACAGAATAAGTGGTTACATGCCGAAAGGTGACACCGTAAAGCGATCCTGGGCCAGCAGGAGGACCGTGTATCATCTGAGCCTGGATGTTGTGCGTGTTTTTCTTTCGGTCTCTCCTTCCTGGTTTCCTTGTCGTGGGCCCTGGCGATCTTATCGGAACGCCCAGGTCCAGATGTGATTCTCTCTCTGAAGGACGGGGCCCCAGGCAGCACCCAGGGGGCTGTGCGTGGAGGCGGTGGGGGCTGCTCGGATGGGGTGGGGCCTCCGTGTCAGACACAGAGAGCCACGTTCAAATTCCTTCACACCTAGAGCAGACCATGAAGGCCACTGACTGTCCCCGTGCCTGTGGCTCGTGCCTCTGCCGTGGGGCTTCCCTGGTCCCCCACCCCTGGCACCTGGGCCTGTGCGATGTGCTTCAGCCACGAGCAAACGGGACACGGCCCAGGCTGGCTGCGCTCATGCAGCTGCCAGCAGAGAGCGAGGCCCAGTGAGCCTGTGGGAGGAGAGGCCCCGCCAGCCGAGGGCCTGAGGCTGCCCTGACCACTCGGCCCCCGTCCAGCCAGCCCAGCCCCGTGACCTGCTCAGCCAGCCTGCAGGACCTGGGTGATGAGGATAGTTGCTACTCTGGGCTGCTAAGTTTGGGGATAGCTCTA
The DNA here is from genome assembly GCA_004363605.1 of Indri indri. Taxonomy (NCBI): domain Eukaryota; kingdom Metazoa; phylum Chordata; class Mammalia; order Primates; family Indriidae; genus Indri; species Indri indri. The sequence continues at coordinate 88,787 of RJWJ010000782.1, read as the reverse complement.
CCTCTTTGGGCTCAGGGTTCTCTTTAAATGTCAGTACTTCCAGGCACCCTGCCATGCTGTGGACAGAGCCACAGACCCAGCGTGGGCTGCCTTCATCGGCCTCCACACGTGCCAGGTATGTTAAGCGCTGCCTGGTTGCACCTGACGACTCCTTCCTGTCCAGCCATGTAGCAAGGAGGGTGTTGGCACAGCCACTCCACCGACGAGCACACTAAGGTTCCGAGAGGAAGGGATTTACCAGGGCTCTTCCAGGCCGGAGCTGGCATCAAGCTGTGTCTGTGCTGGGCCAGGGTCTCTGTGTCCCTCCCTGTGCCCAGATAGCTGGGGAAGGGCTGTTGACACTGCTGCCCACAGACAAATGCCAGGCCAGGCCTGCGGCTACCCTCCTCCCAAGGCCCCCATGGAGGAAGGTGGATGCCAGGGCCCGTTTCTAGGATGTGTCCAGGGTCCTCCTTGTTGTGTCCACGCAGACCACCGGCACAGGGATGGGACCAGGAGGCCCCCAGGGGATGCAGCTGGTCCTCGAGGAGCAGCCTTGAAGCACTCCCATGTGCCAGCTGCAGCCTGAAGGCCCTCTATGAGCCAGTGTGTCCTGGGGTGACACACCCCCGTCCCCCATCCCCTGCTAAGGCAGCAGTTGCCACGGCGCCCACTCAAAAGGGTGGCTCAGATGGTGCCTCCACAGGGCCCCATGTCAGCTGGCAGCACCGGGCGGCGCGGAGGGAGGGAGGAAGGGGCCACACGTGCTCCCTGGCAGGGCTGGCGGAGGGGCAGGTGGGCTGCCTTGCCACGTTCCAAGGGTCTGCCAAGCCCATTTACTAAACAGTCTCTATTTCTCCCGACCAAAACGGAAAGGAAGAGAAGGAAGGAGGCGAGAGGGAGAGAGAAGGCGGAGAGGGAGAGAGAAGGCGGAGAGGGAGGGAGCAGAGATGACAGGCTCCCCGGACCCACTTTCCTCCTGGCTCCTGCCCCTCTGCCCGTGTGTGTCCCCACCCCCAACGCCTCAGCTTCAGCGCAACCCACCAGCGGGGCCTGACACGCCGGCCTCTCCTCCCTAGGAAAGCCTTCTCCCGAGGACGCCCAAGCCTCTGCCTCCCGATCTCCTTAGCGGGGTCTTTCCCGACCCCTGACCTCTGGGTGCTGCAGGCCCCAGGGCTCGCCTTTGGTCCTCTTCTCTCTGACAGCCGCCCCCCTCCGGGGGAATCCTGCCCAGCCCTGCGATTTCAGACACCAGCTCTGCTGTCAGCATCTGCCAAGACCTTACTGCTGCCCAGACCGTATCCACCGCCCGCCCCTCCGCGTCTCAGATGTGACAGGACCAGCCCTGGGTTCCCCAACCACACAGTCTCGGCCGCCACATCCCTCCAGGGCTCAGGCCGTAAACCTGGGCCATCCCTGCTCAAGCTCCGTCTCCCAGGAAACCCTGTGCCTCCATGCTTCTTCCTGTTTCTGGATCCATTTCCTCTCCCTGCCCGCAGCTGCATTCAGGGTCCTAGCTGCCGCCAGCCCTGCTCCTGGTCGCCATGCCGGCTTCCCGAGAGGTCACCAGCTTCTGCCTGAGCACTTCCTCTCATCTCCATGTGGCAGGCAGCTGGCCCTTTAGGACCCACCCCCAGGCCCCTCTTGTGGCGGCTTGGTCCTGGAGGCACCCCCACTCCCAGTGGTCGCTCTGCCCAGCCACACTGGCCTCCTGGCGGGCCCCCCTCCCCAAGGAATTGGCACGGCTGCCTCCTCTACTTCTGTGGCCTGACCCCGCTCTGACCTTCTTATCCAGGCCTTCTCCCTTCCCCAGGCCCACTGGACTTGTTCTCTGTGACCACACATGTCACCGTCCCCTGTACATTCTCATGAGCACGCGATCACCTTCCTGGGTCCTTCTCTGTCTCCCCATCCCAAGAAGGGCAGGGTCTCTGCTTGTCTGAGTCACCACCCCAAGCCTGGAGAGTGTCTTGCGGGATCAGCATTGCCAAGGCCGCCACAGCCGCGCACCCCACACCCTCCAGTCTGCTGGGCCTCATTATTCCTAGGTACCCCCGAGGCTCGAGGCCCCACCCCAGCTCCAAGGGTGATCCAGACCAGGCCGGGCCATGTGCCTACCCCTTTGCACAGCATCTGGTCCAGGGAGGGCGCATGTCTTGGCTGGGCCAAAGACTTTTGCCCCAACACTGGAGAAGGCTGAGCCTAGGGGCCCCTAGAGGAGGCCAGCTGGGGTCAGGGGCTTTTCTGGGCTCCCCATGGCCTGGGTCCCTACAGCTTTGGGCCACGATCAAAACCAGCGTGAGGATGCTGCAGGCTCCTGGCTCAGGGGCCGCATGTGTGCGTGTACCCGTGTGTCCATGTGTCTTGGCCCTGCCCATCCAGCTGTATGCAATGCTGCCTGTACGTGTACACAGGCCATGCGTGGATGTGTAGCTGCACGTATCTGCATGGCCATGCGTGCCGTCTCTGACCCCACTCCTAGCAGGCTGGGAGGCTGGGCGTGCCCCAGAGCCTGGCTTTGCCTGTGGGCAAGCTTCCTCAATGCCCCCCCTTGCTCTGAGCCCTCCTGGGTCCCCAGTGCACACAGGACCTCATCTTGGCCTCTCAGCCTACCCAGGCCCTTTCCCCTATCCAGGCTCGGGCTCCAAGGCCCCCACTGTCGGGTGCTCACAGCCCCCAGGATGGGCCGGCCTGTCCTGGCTCCGTACAACCATCACTGCCACGGACAGGTGTCCACCCAAGGCCGCGCTGGCCTCCCGCTCTCCTTTCCCCCCTCACCCAGCCCGCTTCTCCTCCCCCGTCAACACCTGGGGAGAGGCCACGTCAGCAGGAGCCCGAGGGCAGGGGCGTGCTGCCTTTGTGGCTCCCCAGTCCCCAGCCCTGACTCACTAGGGCCGGGACCTCAGGAGCCACCCTGCTCTGTGGGGGGACTGGGGATTCCCACAGCCTGCGCTGGGCAGGACCCCAGGAGGCTGTCTGGGCGGGGCCTGCACACAGGGGCCGCCCGCCCACTCAGGATGCCTCTGGCACGAGACCCCATGGGGGTGAGGTGGCCACCACATGGGATGGGAAAGCTCCCAGCATGTGCCTCCCAGGGGTGATGTGGACAGAGCCAGGCCTCTTGGGTATGCCTGTGCTGTAGAGCTGCGTCCCACGGGTCTCCCCCAAGACGAGCTTATGGGGAGGCCTCCCTGAATTGGAGGAGGGGACAGGCTGTTGAGGGGGCTGGGGACAGACAGATGGATAGACAGACGACTCCAGGTGAACCTCCTCGGAGGCTCAATCAGTGTCCAGCCAGTGCTATCCCAGGCCAGGCTGGGACACGGTGATGACCACGGCTGTCGGGAGAGACAGATGGCCAAGGGGCTGCCTCGCACTGTCTGCCGTACCTCGGGTGGCACAGGGTGGAGCAGGTCTTCCTAAAAGACCCTGAAGGGATGGGGATGGGGTGCCCCTGAGGCCACCTGAGGCTGCCCACCCCCACAGGTTGGAGACAGGAGACTGTCCGTCCAGAAGGTAGATCCCTAGAAATATTTCTCGACACAATCTGCTGATCCCACCCACACCTTGGGGGTGAAAGCACCCCGGGACCTGGCCCTCGTGTGGGCTGCAGACGCAGTTTGCTGACTTGCTGGCCCCCTGGGCGGGGAGGTTTAGCTGGGGAGGGGGCTCATTAGCTGCTCTGAACAAAGGCCACCAAGGCCAGGTCCCCTTGCGAGTGGACCCCACAGGGAGCTCCACCCCCAGTGCTTTAACTCACATTCCCCGGAAGCAACAGGGGGAGGAATGAGTCTCGAGGCTGCAGGATGTTCTGTAGCTTGTCAAATTGTCCCCTGACCTTCAGAACGGAGCACCTGAAACAGGCCCCAGGAACTCCCTCCGCATCTTTAAAAACTCTACACGCTTTGAAAGACAAAAGCCCTTTCCGCATCTGGGGACTGGACCCCGGGATGAGAAGGCCCAGGAGAGCCACTTCACGTCCTGCGGGCAGCAAGTCCCCAGTGGCCTCGGGGCCCAGGCCAAGCCCCAGCTCCCAGCCCAGCGCCCTGCAACGAGGAAAACCAGGGACAAAGGGCACGACTCCTGCGGCTGAGAGAGACCGAGGGTTCCCTGGGCGGTGCGGGTCCTGTGTTCTGGGAGGCAGGCCTGCAAAGCAGGAGTGGCTGGCAGCTGCCCACATGTGGGCTCCCGCGTTCAGTGGCCAAGGAGACTCCTCTTGGGCCCTGGCAGCCAGGTCGACGTCCCCAACGTGGGATGCTCAGAGAGGGCCCAGCCGGAGCTAGGAGCTCCAGGCAGGCGGGAGTTAACAACAAATCGATGGTTCTGGCCAGCCCTGGGTCCCACTTCCCCTGCAGAGAGCAGCCAGGTGACCTTCAAGGGGGCTGCCTCTGCTTTGGGAGGCGTTCCCAAGGCCAGCGGCCTCTTTCTGGCCTTCAGCTGTCCCCACACAAGGCCAGCACGGGCTCGGCCTGAAGGAAGCCTGACCTCAGCCTGGCCCCGGAAGGCGGCCGGGCCAGGAACTACATGCCTGCGTGTGCAAACGGGCTGGAGGCAGAAGGCTGCCGACACGCTCGAGCCTTCGAGACACCACCAGTACTTTTTAAAGATCATAAACGACAGGGACGTTTGGCTTGCCTTGATTCTTTAAACTGTGTGTGTGCAAAGTTTCGGAAGACTCCCGTGCCATCTAACATACTAGAATTATCTCCTCGAAACCCCTCAGTCAGTCAGGAATTGTACCCGCTCCCTTTGGTGAGAGCCCCCAGCACCGCCTGAGCACCAAGGAAAACGGGGGGTTTGGGGACGACTTTTGCGAGGCCAAGAGGCTCAGCACGTTTGCACACACGGCGGAGCAGCTTCGCCCCCGCCCAGGCGTGCGAGGGGAAGGCCCAGGGGTCTCGCACGCTGACCTAGTTACACGTCTGCAATGAGGGTTTGATCTGCGTCCATTCCCGTCTTTCTGTAACTGAAGATTACGGCAAAGTAGGATGACTCCGGAGGTCACAGCTCAACCAGGGCTGTTTGTTTCTCTGAAGCCAGCACAGCGTCTGGCCCCAAAGCTCTGCGCCTGGCCACTCTGGCTTCACTTGGCAGGCCGCCAGCAAGGCTCGCCAATCAGCAGGCAGTGTTTTTGCCCCAGGGTGACAAGAAAAAGAGGGTTTTCAGGCGGAGAGGATTCTCTGACTTTTTTCTTTGATCTGTGTTCTCCAAACTCTGGGGTAACCAGCATTACCTCACGGTACGATGACTGACTGTGTGTGTTCATAATTCATGTCCACAGCCGCTGCAAGACATGGGTACGGTCATCACACCCTGCTTGAGAGATGGGAAGCCGAGACTTGGGAAGCAGCTCTGCGCCCCAGAAAGCACAGTTGGAGGGGCCACAGTGTGGTTTTGGAGCTCCACTGGCCGCGGTGCCCCTGCCCCCAGCACACACTCAAGGGTGATTATAGGCACAGATGAGCACCTACAGTCCCCTGGCACACCCCAAGCCTCTAACTCAGGGCATGGATTCGGTAGCTCTGGGAATGGCCCAGGAATCTGCCTTTTAATAGCCTTTCTTACCATTCAGGGCTTGGTGGGAGGGTGCAGATCTGAGGGCTACTATAGGCACAGTAACAACCAGGGTGCCCACCTGGCCTGCTCTCAGCCACCCATGGTAAAATGGGCACCTCGGTGTGGATATGGGTCCCTGGCACAGCAGGGGCCAGGGCCGGGGCAACACCAGGGTGGACATCAACCCCTTAGCACGGCCCTAACTGCAACCGCCCTTCTCCTGACAGATGTAAGTGGCCCTGGGCCAGGTCTCCAGGCGTGGAACCAGCTGCGTGCCTACGCGAAACCATGCAGGGGACTCCTGAAAGGCCACACACAGGTCACACACGTGCTCTGAAGGGCCGCAGCTAGCTTGGATGCCCTAGCTATCCCTCACAACTTCCGGAAGTCAACCTTGCATCCACCAGAAGCCAATCTGTGGACTGATCAGCTCTTGCCCTTGCTTGGGCTTGTCCATATCCTAGGAGCTACACCCCATAAGCCATCGGGGTACAGGGGAGATGGTGCAGGGAATGTGGTCTCAGCTTCCGGAGGGGCCCTGACAGGGAAACGGATGGGTGAGGGGGCTCGGACAGTCAGCAGGTGGCAGGGAGGCCAGCCCGGGCCAGCGCCAGGCCCAGAGCCTAAGTGCGGGGTCTGCCTGGGCTCAGGCCTCTGAAGCCCAGTGTGAGGACGGGGTGTGCGGGAGCATGCGGGGACGGAGGGGCAGAGGAAGGCAGCGGCCAGGAGGGCCCCTCCCAGGCTGGAGCAGGGCTCTGAGCTGCACCCCAAGAGCAGGGGCAGTCCTCGAAGGGTTTAAGCCAGGATGGGGCATGTTGGCCCGTCAACCTGGAGCTCACCTCGAGAAGGGAGCAACCCCACAGACACCGAGCTGCCTGCTGGGGGACTGAGACTACACCCTGTCGACAAAACAAAACAGAAGTGCTTCTACAACAGACATGCCTTTCCTAGCTGCCAGACGCTAAGGAACCAGAGCAACGTTTAGTCCTTTCTCGATGACCCCAGAAGAACCCCAGACGGTGAGCTACTACCCCGGGGAAACCAGACCTGGAGGTGAGGGGCTACTGGAGGGCCCCCCCGCCAAGGCCGCAGACAGGCAAGCCCGCCGCGTTCTCCAGCCGCCGAGCGGCTTCCCGCCTCTTCCCCGGCGCCCTCCCGCCTGCGCCTCTCTGCTCCTGCTCTTCCGAAAGCTTGCATTTACAACAAATTACAAAGCTAGTCTGTACGGGCCTGAGGAACTTCCCTGACCGTGGGGCTGTGACTTCATGGAACTTCCTTCCCTCACCTGTCCTGGTCCCAGCTCACGGCCTGGCTCTGCAAGGAAGCCAGGGAAGAGGGAGATGCCGGGCGGGACAAGCATTCTACACCGGCTGCCGAGAAGTCTCCTTTGCTTGTTTTCTGGCTGCCCAACGTGGAGACTTGTGGACAAACTCGGTACACTGCCCGTGGAAGGGTGGGCTGCCGCTAAAGGGGCCTTGTGGTCCCGTCTGTCAACGCTCTCACTTAGGGTTCACCCACGGGCTGACTTCCAACTTCCCCTTTCTCCTCCTAAATGGCCTTGAATGTTGCTGAGGCCACCCGCCGAAGCCCCAGAGCCCCAGGGACACTGTGCTGGGCGTGGTCTGTGGTCTCACCCTGCAGACATCAGTGAATTGTCGGCCCTGCCAGGAGTGAGAGAGAAGACCAACGTTGTCTACAGAGCAGCCTGGGTCCTCGAGCAGAACCTGCAACTGCCCCGTGCTGGATGGAGAGCCACGGGGCTGCTTGTTACTCGGCAGGACCTTGGCCATCCTGACTGACACAGGGCACAGTAGAAAACCGTTCCTCACCCGCCATCAAGATTCCTGCACTCAGCACATATCCGTGGAGCTCATACCGCAGGCCCAGCCTTTGGCCAGGGGTGATGTCCGGGAGGTGCCCACTATTTAGGACTCTCTTAGCTCTTGCTCTAGGCTGCCCACAGCTCCCTCCAAACGTGAAACCAGATGGTCACCCTGGACCCAGGACACCAGGGCCCCTGCCCTGTTCAACGTAGGCTGTACGGTCTCACCCTTACAGGACTGCCCCTGCCTTCCACAGCTCCCTTCCTTCGAAGGAGTTCCCGTATCCAGGGCCAGCCAGGGGTCTGTAGTGCCTGGGGTGTGGGGCTGACTGGGGCTGGGAAGCCCTCAAGATAAGATGTTCTCGGAGGCAGGAAGTGGAATTCCAGCAGGCCTCCGCAGAACTGGAGCTGTTTGTGCTAAAGCTACTTGGCAGGCCAACCCCCAAGAGCCTGGGCGGGAACCACAAGCCCTGGAAGCTTGAGGCTGGGCCCCGGAGGCCAAAGACAAGGCTACGGTGGAGGAGGGACACCCGGCTATTCCTAGAGAGCCAGCGCAAGGAGCCCGGGGACTGCATTCTGACCCAGGGGCTGTGGCTTGGCCAGCCAGCCATGTGGCTCCACTACCCAAAGCTGTCCCCCCGGGGGTTCCCCAGCAGTGATGGCATGTCTGAGAGGTGTGGGAGGGGGTGCTTCAGCTTGGGGCTTTTTTCTTGACTTCTTTCCCTAGTGAGAGAATGGCCTGAGCCTGGCCCCGAAGGGTGCATATTACTTTGGGGTTATTGTTGACCCCCACAAATGTGAAAAACTGTAAGTGCTACAAACAGCCATCAGTGTGGGCCCAGCAACCAGCAGTAGGCTGGGAGTAGGCGCTCTGACCTCTGTAGGCAGGGTCAGTACTCCGAGGACAGAGCTTCCCCCCATCACTCCCGGTACACAGGAGGCCAGAGGCAGGGTGCCACTGAGGAGCTGAAACTCTCTTTAATTTGCTTCTATGGGATAATTAATCTGAAAGCCATGGGCCTGAGGTTGTTAGGGGAGCCTTGTTTTATCTCAGGTAGCCAAATCCAGGATTTGTCCATTGGGCGGAGGGCAGCTTCTCCCTGGCTGCCCTTCAGCAAGAGGCCAGCCAAGGGGTTTGGTGGTGACGAGGGGGACAGTTCCCTGATTTGCAGCATCATGGGCCCCCTCCTGCCCCACCCCTCCCACAAGACATAGCCCACAGGCCTCACACCATGGGCTCGCCCGAGAGCAGAGACCCCGAGAGAGGCTCCTGACCACACCCTGGCTGGTGGGGCTCCTTGACTGTAATCAGGGCTGGTGGTGTGGACTGCCCACGCCAAAGCTCCCGGGAGGATGGGTGCTGTGCTGGGGTCGGGCCCCTTGTGGTCACCCGCGCCAAGTGTCACCAGGCATTACTGCTGGCCCCACACCAACCCCTATTCCTCCCCAACCCCTCCTCCAGGGCCCCACTCCCACAATGCCCCATGAGAGCGTCCAGGTGCGACACTGACCAGCCAGAGAGCACATGTCGTGAGGGACGCAGCAATCAGGTCCCCAGGATCCGGACTCTTTCAGAAAGGCAGCCTGCCTGCATCACTTCCCTGTTCAGCACCCTGGACTCTGCAGCTGCCCTCAGGGCACACTCCTGCCCCCGACCACCCTGGCCTCCAGAGCCTGACGTCCCTGCTTGCCATGCCGGCTCCACCTGGCCCTTCCCCCTCCAGGCCATGGCACGTGCTGTGCCCACTGCCTGGCAGGCCATTTCCTCGTTTCAGAATCCACCTCTGTGAAGCCTCAGCGGACCCTCCATGCCCTATGTGTCCCCCTAACACTTGCCACTGCCACAAGCTTCCTCTGTCCACCCAGAACGCCCCCAGCATCACAGCTCTGTGCCCAGCCTGGGGACCCAGAGATGAACCGGGAGGCCGAGGGCAGACCATTCTCACTCTGACAGATAGCTGTCCTGCTGTCCTGACTTCACCCTGAGCACACGCAGCCCGACCACGGGAGCCACGTGAGGACGGCTAGAATCCAGGGCCCAGCAGACAGCGTGGTCAGAGCACTCACTGCCTCCCAGGGGCCAGGGAGGGCCACAGGGGGCTGAACTCGGGGCTCAGGCTGTGTGAGGGGTGGGCTTTGAGGGAGGCGAGGCCAGGCCCTACCCCATTGGCTGGAGTGCTAGAACACTCCCGTTGGATTTACCCCTTGACCTGACAAGGGGTAAGCGGGACCTCTCCAACCCAGGCACTCTGCGTGTCCAGGACCGTGGCCTGCCTGGAGCGGAGCCCGACCACAGGAAAGGCTCAGAAAGAGGCCCATGACTGTGGCCCACACCCTAGGTGCTTGGTCTCTGCAAAGACTGCCCGTAGGGTGAGGAGCCATGGGCCTGGGTGCCCCAAGGCGCCCACATGCACCCGAGTGGCAGCTGCACGGAGCTCCCTGAGATGGCGAGAACTGAGCCGGGAGCAGAGAACAAAGGCTCGGTGGTGAGCTGTGTGCTGGGCTTCGTGTCTGCAGGGCCGGGCTCCGAGCGCGTGTTTGCCCATCTGGAAGCAATATTGCAGTAATGCAAGATGGCCAGAACGCGGTATATCCTCTGAATCCATGAACTCTGCAGCGAGGAGTACGGATTGAATGGATAATCTCACCAGCAGCCAAAGAGCCCGACTCCTCCCCGGCCCTCACCGGCACTTGGCTCTGCGGCAGCCCAGCTCAGCCAGGGCCGCAGAGCCCACGGCTGTGGCCTCCAGAACCGCGGCTGCCCCAGGGCCTGGGCTCAGTTTTTTCTCCCTTTGGGTGGGAGTGGGGGATGGAGCCTGCCTCAGGGCCAACAAGGGGCCTGTGCCGGAGACCCTCATCTTGCAGAGAAAAACATTAAGTTGGAGAAAGTGAAAAATAAGGGGTGGTGGTGATGGATCAAAATCTACAACGGCTATGACTTGCTCTGGAATCTGGGGGAGAAGAAACCATTTCTGTAGCTCTTCCCAACTTAATATAGCTGGAATAATAAAATAAAACAATAAAAACCGCAGCGGAAAAGATGACTGGAGAGTTTTTATGGCGAGCAGCAAAGGAAGAGCCCAGCAGGCCGAGCAGCGCGGCGAACAACAGGGTTCGGGGAACGCTTCCAGGGGGAGGAGGAGCGGGCCGCAGGTCGGCCGGCGGGGGCACCGCGCGAGCAGGGGCTCCAGGCTCCTCGGTCCACGGAAGCCGCATATCGGGAGGGGCCTGCCATTCTCTGGGCTCTCATTTCAGAGGCTCATTAATCCTAATGTAAAATCCCCCAAACAGCAAATGCTTCACAAAGTCATTAATTTTGTGGGGAGCCATTAGCCTGCTGCCTCCTGGGTGCCCCATGCCAAGGGGTACGCCATGCAGGTGAGTCTCTGTTCCTCATCCTCGCCAGGACCCCCACCCCACCCTGTTTACAACTTGGGTATCTTCCAGGCAGCCAACCTCGCTCTAGTGAGAGTCTCGGAGGGAGGTGGGGGCCGGAGTCCTTCCAGTCCCCCGCTGCCTCCTCCCTGCGTCCAGCCCTCGCTCTCCAGGAGATAACGTGTGCGTTCCATGCCGAGAGGCCGTGAGAAAGGCCCATGCGGAAGAGGCACAGGAGCAGGGCTGCTTGGGCTTCTCAGCCATCGGACGCGGTTGTGGGAGGGTGAGAAGGCTGAGGCTGGGTGGCAAGGGGGACTCCCACACGGGCCCCTCAACCTCAGCCAGTCCCATCTGCATGTTCCAAAAGGAATGTGGGCCCCCAAAGCTCCTTGACCCACCCCCATCTTATGAGCTGGGGAAGGAAGCTAAGAGAGTCCCCATCTGGGCCTCTGGCTACCCACCCAGTGTGTGTTCAGCAGCGCAGCGGTCTGGCGTGGTGGCCTGAGGGAGCAGCTGGGAAGGGAGCTCCATTCTCTGCCCTGCAACACCTCACTGGGATTGCTGGTGGCCCTGCTCTGAGCCTCCCCACAGCCTTCGGGGGCTGCTGGAAGTATAAGGCCCCAGGCAGGGCCTCCCACGCCTGCCCCACCCAGGCCCCGGCTCCAGCGAGGGCTGAAATGACTTCCCTGGGGCCCGGCTGCCCATCTGGACCCCACCTCCCCCAGAGCAGGGGTCGCTAGCGTCGGTCCATAGCACGTTGTAATTCCCATGTCTGGCAAAGGACAAGGCGTGCAGAAGGTACGCAGTAAACGCAGGGTGTGTGGATGAATGGAGCGTGCACATGTCCACAGCTTAAATAAGACACAGCAGAAAGCCTCCCCCAGGTTCCCAACGGGCTTGAGGACTGATGCCTTCCTTAGATCCTGGTCCTCTCCCTGGCTCCCTGTGGGGCAGGGAACACAGAAAGCATTTCCCCCTTTCACAGATGGGGAGAGAGACCCGGCGCGGCTGGGGCTGGCAGGGATCCAGTGTGGCCCAAATGACTTGACCCTGCCCTGTCCAAGGGGATGGACGCAGGTGAGCAGCCCCCGGCCACCTGCCACCTGCCCAGGGCTCCAGGCAAGCATTTGCTGTGAGCCGACTCTCACTCCCCTCAAAGGCACCCTCCTCAGAAGCAGTGCCAGGACCCTCCCCCCGAGTCTGCAGAGTGGATTTGAGACCCTTGAGTTGAAAGGAAATTTAAAAAATCAAATTCCTTTTGTAAGCTGCCAAAGTCCTATGTCCCTGGCAGTGGGGCCTCAATGTGCCTCACCTAGCATTTAAGGACTATTTATCAGTTGTGGGGATCTTCGATAAATGACCTGCCTGGGAAGCAGCTCGGTTATACCTACAGACCTTCTCTGGGGCCCCTTCATCCCGTGCCCAACCTTGGGATGCCGAGGCTGGTGGGGCGGTGGGGCCACCTTGGCCTCAGAGCCCCATTCTGGGATGGCACTCACATTTGGCAGAGGATGACCAAGGCAGGAGAAGAAGTCCCTTTGAGGTGCCACAAGAGCACCTGGACAGGAGGGGTGGCTCAGTGAGCCTGCAGGAGCTGTGACAAGAAGGTGCTCACGGGGAAGGGAGGAGAGAGGGTGCTCCAGGTGTGGATGCAGGATGTGCCAAGACTTGGGCCTGGGCAACAACCTGTGCACTGCCACAAGACAGGAGACCAGGAAGAACCATCCCAGATGCCATGGGGCCTGGGAGGGGCCAGGAGGCCTAGAGTTGGGGGAGGCTTCCCGGGCGATGGGCCTGGAGGATGGGCAGAACCCAGCACATGGGGAGGAAGGACAGCTGGTGGACACTGCCAGACACCATCCTGACAGTGAACACAAGCAGTGCAAGCTTACACTCTGACAACTGCAAGGCACTCTTGAAAGAAATTTTTAAAAATCAAAATATAATGAAAAGACATCCCATGCTCATGGACTGAAGATTTCACATCGTTAAGGTGGCAATACTCCCCAAATGAATTCAATGCAATTCCGTTCAGAATCCCAGCTGGCTTCTTTGCAGAAACTGACAAGATGGTCATAAAATTCACGTGGAAATTCAAGGGACCCAGAATGGCCAAAACAATCGTGAAAAGGAAGAAACAAAGTTGGAAAACTCACATTTCCCCAATTCACAACTTACCACAAAGCTACAGAAATCAAGACGGCGTGGCACTGGCGTAAGGACAGACATCTAGGTCAACAGAATAGAACTGGTAGTCGAGACACAGATGCTCACATTTATTGTCAATCGATTTTTGACAGGGTATCAAGATCTTTGCATGGGGAAAGAGTCTTTTTGACAAATGGTGCCAGGAAAGCTGGCTACCCACGTAACAAAGAGTAAAGCTCGGCCCCGCATCACACCGTGTTATAGAGTTAACTCAAAATGGATCACAGACCTACATGGAGGGCTAAGCTATTAAACCCTTTGAAGAAAATGTAGGGATAAATCTTTTTGACTTTGGATTTGCACATTGTTACTTAGATATGACACCAAAAACATAGGCAACAAAAGAAAAAATAAATTGGACTTTATCAAAATTAAAAATTTTTGTAAATCAAAGAATGCCATCAAAAAAGTGAAAAGACAGCCCACAATTTGGAGAAGACATATCTGATAAGGGACTTGTATCTAGAATATAAGAACTTGTGCCTAGACTCTAAAGAACTCTACTCAATAATAAAAAGACAAATAACCCAATTAAAAATTAAGCAAAGGATCTGAATAGGCACTTCTCCAAAGAAGATACAAAAATGGCTGATAAGCAGTTGAAAACACATCCTACTTCATTAGACATCAGGGAAATGCAAATCAAAGCTGCAAAGAGATATCACTTCATACCTACTAGGATGGCTAAAATGCAAACAGCAGACAAGTGTTGGCAAGGATGTGGAGAAACAGGAACCTCATCCACTGCTGGTGGGAATGCAAGATGGTACAGTCGCTGTGGGAAACAGTTTGACAGTTGCCCCAAAGGGTAAATATAGAGTTAGCGTAAGACCTAGCTAGCAGTTCTATTTCTTGGTGTATACTCAAGAGAAATGAAAATATGTGTCCACAGAAAAGCTTGTGTCCAAAGGTTCATGGCAATATTATTCATAATAGCAAAAAAGTAGAAAGAGCCCAGGTGTTCATCAACGGATGAATGGATAAAGAAAACATGGTCTGTCTACACGATGGAATATTATTTGGCCATAAAAAGGAAGGAAACGCTGATGCTTACAACATGAATGATTTTTTTTTTTTTAATTTGGAACAACATGAATGAATCCTGACAACATTAGGCTTAGTGAAAGATGGCAGTCACAACAATGCACTCAGTGAATGATTCTAGTTATACGAAATGTCCAGAACGGGCAAATCCAGAGATATGGAAAGCAGAGTCGTGGCTGACTGGGGCTGAGGAATGAGGGGGGCGGGGAGAATGGGAAGTGTTGGCTAAAGAATGCAGAGTTTCTTTTAGGGGTGTTGAAATGTGCTGGAACTAGATAGAGTGATGGTTGCACAACTCTGAACATACTAAAAACCATTGAATTGTATACTTTAAATGGGTGAATCGTATGGTGTGTGAATATCTTAATAAAGCTGTTATAAAAACAAAAAGGAAAACTAAAAAATGCAAAACAAACAAAAAGTAGCCCTGCAGGACTATAGCACCATAGCAGATCCCAAGAGTGGCTCCCAATTCTGGGATACCCCTGGATTTGGGGGCCTGGGGAGCCCCGACAGGTCTTGGTGTCTGAGCCTCTACCCACTTCTTGTTACGTGGTTCCCAGGTTTGCTGTTTCTCATGGTGCAAGCCCAGGACAGGGAGCCAGAAGTCCTCTGCAGCTGGGGCTGGGGGGGCCTGGAAGCCGCGCAGCAGAGATGGAGGCTCCCACGCTCCGGGGCCAAGCCGACGTGACTAAAGCTAAACAGACCCCGTGCCACAGTGGGGTTACAGCTAATTCTGCGCAGCACACTGAGCCCCTCGCCAGTGATGGCGGCCTCAGGGAGGGGCGGCGGAGCAGGCAGCCCCAAAGGTAATTTGCACACGGAGTTTATAAGGCCCCTCAGCTCTTTTAAACATATGCTTCTCTGATTATAAACAGCTGATGGCTCACAAGATTCAGATTTTCCAGCAGGGCTTCCAAAAAAAGATTGCACTCCAAGCAGAGAAAGGTGACCGGGTGCTTTGCCGCGGACGTAAATCCAGCCATGTTCCCTCGCAGCTGGAGCTGCCCCTGTTGCCAGGCTCTGAACATGTCATATCTTTAAAATGTTTGCTGCTATTGACATGTCCCAAGGAGGGCTTCAGCCCTGGCCGTTAGCCTGGGGAGGGAACAAGCTGATGGAGATGGCCCCCCCCATGCAAACTGGATCCTCCACCTCCCTGGAGCGGAGCTGCTCGAAGACTTCACCTCCTGCCTGAGGCATTTAACCCTAGATCAAGAGCCCAAATCAGAGGCCCTGGGGCGAGCCTTCCAGCCAACGCCCACCCTACGAACCCCAGAGGTCTCGTACCAATCCCCTGGGGGCCCCTCTCTGGCCACCTACCTGGCCCACAAGGGGGGGTTCAACCCCTACTCTTGTCTGCCTCACCCTCCTTGGGGGCTCTGGGTACACTGAAAGCACGTTACAAAGGAAAGAGAGGAGCGTGGGGCACAGCAGAAATGCCAGCAAGCAACCTGAGGAACTGTGCCTAGATGAGTTCCCAATTCATCCGCTCAGCTGCGCTAGCCGTGTAGGCCGCAGATGCCTGTGGGGACGAGGATCCTGTTGAGGACAGCGCCTAGGTCAGGTCTAGGACATCCACGCTGCCGGAGGGCATGAGCTGGTCAGGGAGTCCTCACCCTGATGGTCTGGACGGCTTTCCCAGCCCTCCCCGTGACAGATACCAGTGTGTCCCAGGGGGCAAGTGAAGAGCAGGCCCTGGGGTCCCTACCCTTGGCTGTCTGTTGGGGAAGCCTTGGGGAGCAGGGCCACAGCACCGAGGGGCCTGGCGCCTTGGGAGGCCGGCTGCCATCGTCTCCTCCACCTGTGCATACTCACCTGGCCACAAACTGCAACTCCTGGGGTCAGTGTACACGTGGGGTTGGAGCACACATGGGGTCGGGGCCCAGGAGGCCAAATGTAGGCAGACGCATACCTGACCCCTGCTCCCCAGCAAGTGCCCCATCCAGGACAGGGGCTGCCTCTGCAACAGGGACCACATCCCTCACGCCGAGGCCGCCTGGTGGTGAGGGGAGGACAGCCCCTGGCTCCCACATGCCCAGGTGCAGCCAACCACCAGTACCTTCTACCCATCTGAGGATGAGAAAGTCTCTTGACCTCACCGTGCCTCAGTTTCCCCATCTCTACTTCAACCACCCAAGAGGTGAGGGTCCACCTCTTGCCACCTACCTGGCCCACCAGTGGGATATACCTGGGTTCACCACAATGGGTGGTGATGAGGATGAAACCCTTAGCATCATGTCTGACGTAGTGCGTGCTACCGAACTACTGTCAGAACAGGCCTCCCTGCCTGCGTGGGCCCGTGCACACCCACATGCTGCTCTCCTGGGTCCAGGCTGCTCCAAGAGCTTTGTAGGGCTCTGAGCTGGACCGGCAAGCTGATGGCACAGGATGCTGGCTGTGCGTGAGGCCCTGGAGGCAGGGGCTGCCCAGTGAGGTGGGGGCACCGTGCCCAGGAGGGGTCTTGAGAGACCCCTGAGCAGCAGCTCAGCCCGGGCAGGGCCTGACTGGGGCGGCTCCATGCTGTTCTGTAACTCGCCTGCCAAGGTCCAAAGGAATCTCGCTCCGCGCCTGCGACTGCTGCCTTTTGTCTCGGTGGATGCTCATGGGGCAGAAACAAACCCTGCTTCCGGCACAGACCTCTCCCAGAGACCCAGGGAGGAGAGAAAGATGGGAGGGGGCTCCGGTGTCACTTCCCACCCTCTGCAGCATCCCGCCACCACCCCATCACGCCACCGCCCCATCACGCCTGCCTCCTTTCTCTGGGCCGACTCATGACAGGGGCCCTTGATGTTCCTGGGCACAGAGCGGGCTGGGGAGGACCCCTGACCCGGGCCCTGCCAGCGTCTTCCTTAGCCTTGCCCACATTTCAAGGAAATGGATTTGGACATTTTCTGGGAGAGAAAAAGTCTCCTGTTATGTTTTCTAAGTCACACTCTAGCTTTCAGCTTCTCCTAACCATAAACATGTTGTTGCTAAGTCACCCCAAAACCCCAACAGCTCCCCACTGCCTGGGGACCACCTACTCAGTCAAACTTTCTCTCATCTCCGGGAGCGGGACTTGCACTGGGCAGCGGTTCTCACGGGCACCCCAGGTTAAGAGCCACTTATCTGAAGTACAGAATTCAAACTGAGAGCTTAACGATACGAAGCGCATGCGAGGGGCAGGTGTTCTATGTGGTCATAGCACTTTCTCCTGGTGCTCAGGTGCCACTTTCCTGGGAGCCACCAGCCATCAGTGAAAGCTGACAGGCAGGCCAAGCCCCCTTTGCTGCCCTGTCAGGGGTCAGACTAAACCTGGTGAGAGTGGGTGGCTGTATCAGCCAGCTATTGCTGAGTAACAAATCTCCCTACAGCTTCACACTTTAAGGCAACCAGCATTTTTATCCCACATCTGTGGGTTAGGGGCCTGGGAGTGGCTTGGCTGGGTGGTTCTGGCTCAGGGTCTCTTGGGAGGCTGCTGTCTCATCAGAAGGCTTGACTGGGGCTGGAAGATCGGTTTCCAAGCTCACTCATGGGGCTGTTGGCAGGTGGCCTCAGTTTTGCCTCAGGGCTTCTTCTGGAATGAGGGATCCCAGGGAGACAGAGCAAGGAGGAAGCCATCTTTCATGACCTAGTCTTGGAAGTCACACTCTGTCACTTCTTACACATTCTATTTGTCAGAAGCAAATCACTAAGTCCAGCCCAGACTCAACGGGAGGGGAGTTAAGCTCCACTTCCTGAAGGGAGGAGTCTTAAAGACCTCTCGCACACATCTTAAAAACTGGCACAGCCATGTGGTTTCCCAGTCCGGTTTCCCTTTCTTCTCATTCCTGCCTTTTTCGCTCAAATTACACCCATCGTCTGAGCCTGCCTGGCTCAGTTAGGACACTCTCGTCAGGTTCTCTGAGGCCCTTTGCTGCCAGCCACCACTTGCCAGAGACCCGCCGGCCCTCCTCAAGCACAGAGCTGGGAGCGGACTGGCTCTCCACAGACATCCATCCTCATGACAACTAACTACTGAGGTCCTTCCACGTTTCCAAACAAATGCAACCCCCAGCGTGACGGGAATGGGATTTCCTGCTAGCACCTCTCCCAGGACATAAGAGATAACCTGAAACATTTCCCAGGTTGGTCCTGGCAGTGGCAATGTCCTCCGAGGCCTGAGCCCGCTTTTCCCTGGCAGGCTGAGGCCATTGTTCTTGACCAAGCGGCGGCTGTGGAAACGTCAGGCCTGTGCAGGAAGGGGGACGGTCACGCCCTGAGCCTGGGATGCTTTGTGGGAGGAAATTGCCTCTGGAAGGTGGTGGTGGAAAAGGCTCCGTAGGCGACGGGTCTGGCAGAGCCCAGCACACTTTATTTTCCCATCCCCTGTGCCTGGCACCCAACCAGGCCCCAAGCAGGTGCTCGGGAGACAGCTGCTGAGTTAACCCGCGTCGAAGCAGGGCTCTGGGTCTGGCTAATCAAGGCTTGGCTGTGCAACGTCCAAACATATACACACAGCACAGCTGCCCTCCCCGTGGGAAGCAGCCCACACCCCGCGCTGCCACTCACGGAGACCGCCTGAGCCCCAGACCCCCCATCTGGCCTCATGTCATCACCAACCCCAAATGCAGGAACGCAAACCCACTCATGAGGAGTGGCCAGAATGACCCTGAGGCAGCTCGGCTGTCTACTCCAAGGCTGCTCTTGGAGAAAGGGTGTCTTGAAGGCCTGAGACTGTTCTGGAACTGGGCCCCCCCCCCAGGGGGAGCAGGACCCACACCTGTCACACTCCATCACCCTCCATCACTCTGTGGCCTGGGTAGCTAAGACAGAGAGGGGCACCACAGACAGGCCAGGCCCCCTGGGGTGACAGTGCCACAGAGCTGCCACTGCAGCTGGGTGGAGGGAGGCAGCTGACCCTGCTACATGGGTTTCCTAAGACCTAGCTTGTCCACCTGACTCGTGCCTTCCCTCCAAACCTGTCCTTCTCTGGGCTTGCCTGTTGCCACATGTGGCACCACAGTTGGGCTGCTGCCCCAGTTGGATGCCCAGGGGCTACCTCAAGCTCCTCTATGTCCTCAGCCACCACTCAAGGGAGTCCTAGCCAGGCCACTTCTCACACCTCCACAGGTGCCACCATCCTCCAAGCCCCTTGCCTCTCCCGTGGGCGATGGGGAGTGTTGTCCTTGTGGGCCCTCTCCCTTCAGTGCTCTCCCCATTCAGCGGAGTGATCTTTCTAGAAGACAGACCTGGTCCTTGCCACTGCTCTGCTCAAAACCTCCGAGAGACACCCTGCTGCGCCTCACCTCCCACCACAGCCTGCAAAGCCCAGAGGCACCCAGAGCCTGCCCCTCCTGGCAGGAGGTACCGAGCACCGAGGTACAGAACACAAGATGGGGCAATTTGGGGGACAAAGCTTTGGGTGGGGACGTGTGTGTACACCACCTGTGGGCATAGAGGAGACCTGAAGCAGGAAGTTGGGTACATGTCTCATGGAGTGGGAGCAGAGAGTTGTCAACAGGCCCGTGTACCCAAAGCCATCAGGATGGAGGGAGGCCCAGAGACACACAGAGGCCACAGGAGGAGATTCCTCAACAAGGACATGGGCTGCAAGGTCAGCAGCAGAGACCTGTGACCAGTGCAGAAGCCACTGGACAGAGGGCCAGAGGGTCACAGAGACCTCACCCAGGACGGCTGCAGTGGTGTGTGTGCACAAAGCTCTACTGAAGGAAACCAAAGAGTAGCCAAGGACAGGTGCCAACTCCAAGATCTGACCTTGAGAGTGGGTTCTGGGCAATGCATCAGCCACTCAGGGGTAACCCTGGGGTCCTCACCACCCCCGCACCCCACCCTGTGTTAGTGTCCACTTTAGAGAGCAGCGTGGGGCAGGGGCTTTCTTAAAACACGGTCTGACCAGGCAGCCACGTGGCCCTGGGCCTCTCTGCTGCGGACGGAACCTGGCTGAAGGCTGAAGATGGTCCCACCCTCAGGCTCTAGGGGTGGGGAGGGGGTAGAGAGAGAACTGAGGCCCCCAAACCCCTCTGCCAGGGCCTGCCACATGTTCCGTGGCTCAAGTGAGGGGCTCCCACTGCAGCCCTTCCTCTGTCCTTGCCCTGCACGGCTGAGGGCTGGAGTTCCCCTGGGATGCCGCTGGGGCTCTGGGCCCCATCTGCACTTCTGTGCTGGCAAAGGCAGAAGAATTAGCTCAGCAACTTCCTCCCCCTAATCCCCCTCCCCCATTCTAAATACCTTGGAATCAAGAGAAAAGCCGAGTGGACATTTTGAGCCTAATTCTCTTCAGCTGTGTGTGCGTGTGTGCGTGCGTGCGTGCTCTCGGGTGCAGAGGCTTGCAAGGAAACCTTTTGAACCCCGAATATCAGAGCTGGAGGCAGTGCAAGGAACGTTAGTTCAGCCCCCACCATGTACGGGTGAGGTAAACCAGATGCAGGAGGACAACCAGCCCTGCCCTCTGTCCCATGGAGAGCCCAGGCAGAGGCTACCAGGTGCCCGGGTTCTGTTTCTCAGCCTCCCCCGCCCCCCCAAGTCTTGAGCACTCCAAGAAGGTGACAAGGTGGAGGCACCAAATCTCAAGGGCTTGCATGACCAGAGAGCCCCTGGGCTGGCCTGGGCTTGGGGGCCCACAGCGCAAGCCAGAAAGGAGCTAGCCCTGACCGCAGCCCCTCCCCAAATTCCGTCAGGATGCCCAAGGCCAGCTCTGGGTCCCCCTGCCCCAGCCTGCCTGGCAGTCCCATCTGCCTCTTGGCTGGCCTGGAGTCCGCCCAGCCCCACATGCCCCTCCAGCCAATTCCCACGTGTCTCCTGTCTGTCTCTGTTTCCCCTCTGCTCTCCCCCAAGGACAAGAGGAGAGGCGGGGGTGGGAGGGCACACAACAGGTGCGCTGGGCTGGCGGGTGGCACTTGCTGATTGACGGCACCCTGTGTGTGGTGAGGGGGTGAGGTGTGGGGGACACGGGGCTCAGAACCGTCCTTCCTGACTGCCGTCCGGGAGCCTCTGTCAAAAACAACAGTGACAGTCTCCTTCCTTGGCCTAGCAAGCCCACTAGGAGTGGGCCCGAGGAGACAGCGTGCAAACACACAAAGGCAGGGTGCCCACGGAATTTCACTATGAGGGAGTTTGTTAGAGAAAAATTCCAGTGCTCAGGAGCTTAGGGTCTGCAGTCACAGGGTCAGTAGAGGGTGAGAGCCGGCCCCATAGCATGAAAGTCTGCACCAGTGAGCCAGCTAATGACTGGTAAGATGTGCCTCATCCAGGCCCACAGTTGGAACCCACATTTTGTTAAGACCAAATAAATTCAATTTTCATGCTTTAAAAAATCAGTTTGCACAATAAAATTCTAATCAACACCCTTTGTCACTCTTTCCTAGGAAGGTGGTCACCATTTTAAATGAACTTGAAAAGCTGTACGTAGCTTTTCAGCTCGTGTTCAACATCCTTGGATAAAACAAAACAAAACAAAACAAAACGAGAGGCTGGGAAACAGCTCTGTGTCCAGGAACGAAGACCAGAGGAGTTAACCAAGGCACTTCCACATGACACAGCTGACAAAAACCATAAGAAAAGTGCCCACGACATTCTGAAATGTAGTGTAAACCCTACACAGGCAGGAATTTTTGTTTTGGTGAAATCTGTGACTCTGAGGCCTGGGCTCCCACTGCCCTGACCTCCCCAGGGAGATGGGAATGGCCATGTGGTAGGGGGGTGTCCCGGGAGGGTGTCTGCGGAGGCCACGACGAGGCTAGAATGGAGCTGCACCCCAAGCAGCACAAAGGAGCAGGCCAGGGCCCACCACGCTCGCCGGGTCTCCCACAATCTCTCTCTCCTGTCTCAACAGCGCCACGGGCCTGCAGCGTCACCTCCTTCCCACCGTGGGGGACATGAGACTTGGAGGGGTCCCCAAGTTGCACAGAGTCCAGGCCAGGGTCAGGACTCCAGCCCTTCCCTGCTTGTCCCGGCCAGGGGTGGAAGGTCACCAAGTGCGGGCAGAGGTCAAGAGGGAGGCTGGGTGGTGAGGACAGGCAGGGAAGTGGGCCACGCACAGCCTGCCAGAGGACGCAGGAAGGCAGAGAAACCTCACGTGAGTCCATGTTCCAAGCTCCGCTATCCCGTCAGATTTCACTTCCAAAGTGTAAGTTCAAAGATAAAACCATTAAGAATGTCAAGGCAGTGACAGCAGATCATTGAACCCTAAGTGTGGGGCCCTTGGAGCATGGGGCTGTCACTGGACTGGTGGCCCATCTGCCTCTGGAGCAGGGAGATGACAGACACTTCCAGCCAAGGGAGTGGGCAAGGGCAGGACGAGCCCCCTGGACCAGAAGCACCGACTCGCGGCCCCCGTCTGACGGGACAGGCGCCCAGTGGCCCGGCGGGCAGGAGAGGACCGACCTGGGCATCGATCCTAAAGGTTGGAAAGGAAGCTGTGGATGCTTGAAGAGATGACACCATCTTCCCTTTCCTTCCGGGTTGACCACCCCCGAGAGGGATTCTTGGCTCTTTGCGCAGACACGTTGTTTCAGCAAGAGCAGTTAAGATGAGCGGCCTTGCTGCGTGCTTTGATGAGGGGACGGCCTGCTGCCCCGGCGGGCTCCAGCTGCCCCTTCTTTCTTAGCTTGAAGTCAGTCCTGGGCTGGGGCCGTGACAGCTCCTGGGGACACCCCTAGGGATCCACGCTCCAAACGGGCTTTGCACGGGAGGACCAAGCGGCCCGACTCGCACGAAAACCCTCAGGAGAGCGAGGCCGTGAGGGCCTTTCCCGACTGTCGTCCGCGCCGCTCCAGCGTTTGTGGCAGCGCCCGGTGCCAGAGGTGCCTGAGCGCACGGACAGGCCGAGGGACGCCGGCAAGCCAGGCCTGACCCCAGGCCAGAGCCGGAGGAGGAGGTGGAGGAGGGTGCTCAGGGGTCCGAGCTCGGTGACGTGGCCGCCCGTGACCCTGCACATCCTCGGGGACGGATCCTCCACCAGGCGTTCGGCAACAGCGAAACCGGGAGGCCCTCAGCGGAGGCCCCGGGGACTCCAAGCACCTGGCCACCTGCGCGGCCACATAGAGGGCGGCAAGGCCACCTTCCGCACCCGGTGGCCGGCTCCACACGGTGGGGGTGGGGCGGGGCCTGCTGACCTGGTGGGGGCTGGGACGGGGGGGGGGCTGGGACTGGGGCGCTGCACGCGGCACTGGACTCACCTGGCCAATCTGAGCCCAGGTGGCATTGAAACCGGCCCCTCTTGGCCAATGACAGAGTGCGGCACATCGCCTTCTTTGCCTAGCCAATCCGCGCGGCAGTCCGCGGCAAGACCGCCCTCACGGGCCGCCCAATCAGCAGCAGGGTGGCCGCCACGTCACCGTGTCTGGGGTGGTCCCGGCGCCGCGGCAGTCTCCAGGCAGAACAGTTGCCGCGTTGCCTCTGGACGGTTCTGCTGGTCGCTCCTCAGAGCGCTTCTCCTCAGCTCCAGGGCGCGGTCCTCAGCGCGGTTCTCCTGAGCGCAGTTCTCCAGGGCCCCATCCTCGCCGCGGTCTTCCTCGGCTCCAGGGCGCGGTCCTCCGCGTGGTTCTCCTCGGCTCCAGGGCGCCATCCTCAGCGCGGTTCTCCTCGGCTCCAGCGCGCGGTCCTCTGCGCGGTCCTCGCCGCGGTTCTCCTCGGCACCAGCGCGCGGTTCTCTGCGCGGTTCTCAGCGCAGTTCTCCTCGGCTCCAGGGCGCGGTCCTCTGCGTGGTTCTCCTGAGCGCAGTTCTCCTCGGCTCCAGGGCGCGGTCCTCGCCGCGGTTCTCAGCGGTCCTCCTCGGCTCCAGGGCGCGGTCCTCTGCGTGGTTCTCCTGAGCGCAGTTCTCCAGGTCGCGGTCCTCTGCGCGGTTCTCCTCAGCATGGTTCTCCTCAGCACGGTTCTCCTCGGCTTGATTTTCCCGGGCATGGTTTTAAGCGCGAGCCTCATCCTCTTGCTTCTCCCGGGCTCGGTTTTCGGCGTGGTTCTCCTCGGCGCGGTTGTCCTCAGCGCGGTTATCCGGGGTGCGCTCCTCGGCGCGGTTCTCCAGGGCACGGCTCTCAGCGGTTCTCCGGGGCGCGGTTCTCCGGGCCGCGCTCCGCAGCGATCCTCAGCGCGATTCTCCGGGGCGCGCTCCTCGGCGCCGCAGGAGGGTCGGAGCGCGGCTGCCGCGGGGGCCTGGCCGACGGCGCGGGACGGGCGGTCGCCAGCGGCGCTGAGGTGAGCGGCGGCTCCGCGGGCAGGCGGGCGGGGCCCTGCGCTGGGCGGCGCTCCGCTCCGTGCTTTGCCGAGAGCGCGGCCAGAGTTGGGGTCCGAGTCCAGGTCGGAGTTCCTAGTCGGGGTCCGGAGATCCGGGGATCGGAGTCCGGGTCTGGAGTCGGCTTGGCGTTGCCAAGGCAGGCCCGGAATTGGGGTCGGAGTCAGGAATCTGCCTTGTGGTTCTGAGTCGGGCTTGTTGGGGTTGGAGTGGTTCTGAGTAGGGCCTAAGCTGGGATCAGAATCCGGGACTAGAGTCCATGTCGTGCATTGGAGTCCAGTGTTCAAGTTGGAATCGAAATTCGAGTCTACATCGTACGTAGAGTCTACATCGTGGCTCTGCGTCTGGAGCGATTTGGGATAGGAGCCAGTCCCGGTCTGGAGTCTGCATCAAGGTTTGAGGTTGGGCGGCATTGGGATCGGAGGGTCGGTTTGGAATCAGCATTTGGTCTGGAGTCCACACCATAGTTCTGAGTTGGGAGCTTGAGTTGAGAAGAGGGTCAGAGCTCCAAGTTGGTGACTGGAGTCAGGGTCCGGAGTCTGCCTTTGGTTTGGGGTTCCAAGTGCGGGATTCTGAGTTGGGGATCCGGGTTCTGAGTTGAAGATCAGAGCTGGGGTTAGGGGTCTGAGGGGGAGATCAGAGTCAGGAATTGAAGTGAGGCTCCGAGTCTGGGTGGGGATCTGAGTCAGAAATCCAGGAGCCAAGTAAATGTTCTGGTCCAAGTTGGGGATCACTGTCCGGGTAAGAGATAGTAGCGGTAGGGAGTCATAGTGCAGATCAGAGTTGATTGGACGGGGATCTCAGTCTGGACAGTAGCCCAGGCAGGTCATATTGCCTCTTCTATAAAGTGATGATAAGAATACGAACTTCCCATAGAACTGTTCTGGGCAGGAAAGGAATAATTCACCTAGGTGGAATGGTTTTGTCTTTGATCGTAAAGTATGAAAACTTTCCTAATAATAATATTCGCATCTGATGTGTATTTACCAGTCCCTTTCCTTACTGTGGTGCCGCTCTTGCTAGACCAAGGAGCTCCCAGGGAGGAGCTCTTTCTGTTTTGTTCTCTGCTGCCTGCCCCACACCCAGCCAAGAGCCTGATACACAGCCTTGCTCAGGCAATACTTGTTGAAGGAAAGCAGGCAGGCGGGATTAACCAGATTTCTATGGTGTCTCAAATGATCCATTTCTGCACCTGTTTTCCAGATACTCACTAGGAGAAAAATTTAAGGATTGAGTTGCTTGATCATGGTTCTATTTTAATGCGTTTTCGAATATGCTGAAGAGAAAAGTGGGTCTGTTTCAGGATATATGCTCCAGCTAGTGTGATCTTTTTAAATTGCAAACCAGAGCATATCCAAATTCAAATAAAGAAAGCACAAAAAAATTATGAGCCATTTTCCTGATGAATGTAGATGCAGGAGTTCCATGTAAAATGTTAGCTAACTGAATCCAACAGCATATTAAACAACAATTCCTTTTAAACAAGTGGGATTTTTCCTAGGAATGCAAAGATGATCCAATATCAGAAACTTTATCCGTGTAATTCACCACATTAAGAGACTATAGGAGAAAAACCATATGGTTCTCTCAATAGAGGCAGAAAAATTATGTGATAGAGTTTAATGCTTACGTATGATTTTGGGGTGGGGGAGGAGACACCCTTAGTAAGCGGGTACAAGAAGGGAACTTCCCTAACGTGATACAAGTTATTAATATATACCAAAACTTTACTATCCTGTAAACTTAATAGAGAAACCAAAAGTGTATCATCCTGTTTAAGATAAGAAGTGGGCCAGGGATGCCCTCCTGGCCATGTCCTAATGCAAGAAAAAGAAATGGAGATAGGAGGATTGTGTAGCAAGCGATAAAACTGCGACTCAGCTCATAGGATAGATTGTCAATACCAGAGTTCTCAAATATTTTGGTGTTAGGACCCTTTGTACTTTTTAAAATTATTGAGGCCCCCAAAGGGCTTTTCTTGATATGGATTATATCTATTGATAGTTACCTTCTTAGAAATTAAGACTGAGAAATGTTTAAAACGGGACTGTATAAGCTTATATTCCAGTGGGGTCATGCTGCCTCCGAAAAATTTTTTCACCCTGTGGGAGTGAAAGTAGAAAAGCAAATAATGTCTGAGTATTATTATGAAAAGTGTTTTTGACCTTTCCTGAAAGGATCTGGGGACTCTCTGGAGTCCCTGGACTATACTTTGAAAACTGCTGAGTTACATGAAAAAAAAAATTGAGAAACTTTTACAACTAAAGAGAGATTTCAGATTTCAGAGAGATTTTGGATATAATTTGGGGTATCAATGTACCCAAAACAAAAACCAAAAACAAACCATGTTTCTTAATGCCAATAATGACTAAAAAAAGTAGAGATTAAGGTAACAATCAGAATAGCAAACATTTATACTAGGTATAGGAATTAACAAAGAAGACTTTTATGGAAGAAAAATTTAAAACTATTGGGGGATATAAAGGAGGCTCTTTTGATGTGCAGAAACATTTCATTTTCTTGGATGGGGCAATTTAACATTAGAAAGATGTCAGAAAATCTGTAAATTCAAATAGGACTTCACTCAGACTTCCAGTTGGAGGTTTTGAGGAACTTGACAAACACATTCTAAAATGTATATGGAAGAAAAAGATGTACAAATGCCAAATGAACTTTGAAAAGGGAAGGCAGAGAAGGAGGACTTCTGCCCGCACACACTAGGGCATACTCCAAGCCTCAGCAATCAGAGCCCTGTTGCGACAGAGGCCTGGAAGAGAGCTCAGAGTCCAGAGGAAGGTGACATGTGATAAAGGTAGCGCCACATATCAATGGGGACTATTCAGAAGATGATGTTGGATAACTAGCCTATTTTAAATATGGATTCCTAACTGAGGCCCTAGAAAAAGTGGGCTTCAAATGGGCTAAAGACTTAAAAGTAAAAGGTAGAAGAAAACTGTGAAGAATAATCTCCTGGCCCAGGGTGGCCGTGGGGGTCTTAAACAGGACCCAGACAGCACAAACCTCAAGACTAAAATTTATGAACCTGAATACATGAAAATTAAGGATTTCTGTCAAATAAATCCATCAGGGCAGAGGTCAAGACTGTTTTCATGATAACGCTAAGAAATGATTTCCCTTTTTTATTCTCACTCTTGTAAGTGTAACTTTGCCCATGACAAATCACAAGATAATTGAAACGCCTAAAACTTAATGAGGGAACAGCAGCTAAAATGAATGAAAGCACTGCAAATCAGTAAGAAAAAGATAGGAAGATCGGTAGTTTGTAGGAGGGACAAATAGATGAAAATTTGCCCAAGGTCATCAGTCATCAGAGAAATGCAAATGAAAGCAACAGCTATTCTTCATAGGAGAAGCATTAGAAAGTAGGATAAGGCCAAGTGTTGGCAGAAGGCAGGGAACAAGCCTCCCAGTGTGCTGCAGGTGGGGACGGAGACAGGCACAGACGTTCTGGAGAGCCGGCCAGCACTTCTTCCTCAAATAAAATATTTTATACCTGTGGCCCAGCAGTTTCCCTCCTGAGTAAACATGCTAGAGCAGCTCTCACCCAGAACAACGAGAGGCTGTGTGTGTGCACGCTCAGGGCAGCGTGGCCCGTGGGGGTGGGCTCTTGGAGCCAGCCGCTGTGGTTAGGAGCAGGGACTAGATGTACACTTCACAAGATGGAGACGTGGAAACATGGTGCTGAGTGACACGAATGCCCAAAAGAAAGAGGGCCTCCGTCCATGACCATGTATTTAAATGAAAGTTACACACACCTAGACTCACAGTACCAGGATGCACATGTGTGCACACACATGATGACAGTGATACATTATGCTGGAGCAGTTGTCTGTTGGGGGAGGAGAACAGGGCTGGAGGACAGAGATTAAGTGGAAAAGCACGGAAACGAACAGAGTGGCACCTTTACGTAGACCTTACAGGGTGACAGTGTTTCACAGGCAGAGGGATGTGATGAACTCTGTGTCCTGTGCAGCACAGTCCCAACAGCCAAGTATGAATGAATGAATGAACGAACGTGTGTCTGTCACTCTGCTGCCAGATACCCTCTAGTGGCTTCTATTTCTAGGAAGTAAAATTCAAATTTCATCAAGATTTTATGAGATCTGCCCCGCTTCCCTCTCTAACCACTTCCTCCCTCACTAAGCTCCGGCCATGCCAGCCTTCTTCCTGTTTCTTAAATCAGTGTCCCTCCTACCTCAGGGCCTCAGGGTGACTGCTGCACCAGTCACTTCTGCCTGGCTTGCCCTTTCTCATGATCTTCTCATAACAATTCTTTCTCATTGTTAGGTCTCATGGGAAGTGTTGCTTGTTGAGGAGGCCTTATTTCACCTGCCAGGTCAGCCCTTTTAGTTACTTGCTAGCTCATGACCATGTTTCATGTCTGTGCAAAGCATGGGCCACATTACGGTATTTTTAGCTCCTTAGGCATCTCCTTATTTGTTGACTGCCTGTCTCCTCCACTGGAAGGCAGGCCCCATGAGAGCGTGTCTGTCTTTTCTATAGGGTCCGAACACATTCTGACACGCAGGCATGTCACACATTTCTGTTGAATGGCTTCATTGATTTGTTGAATGAATGGAGAGACCAGGCCAGGAAAGAGTGCATCCATTTTCAGAACTCGGTGAGAAAGCAAGCCAGCATGTCAAAGTCCTGGTCCTTCAGACCAGGGTGTTTCTTAACTGCCAAACTGGTGACACCTGGGACAGGATCAGTCTTTGTTGTGAGGAGCTGTCCTCTGCATTGTAAGATGTTTAGCAGCCTGCCTGGCCTCTACCTAGTAGATACCAATAATCCCTCAGTAATTGCGATAACCAAAATGTCTCTCTCTAGACATTGCCATATGTCCCCTCGGAGGTACCCCAGGTAAGGGCCACTGCCTTAAGACTGTCTCCAAGGACTGAGATGGTTTCTGTGCTCTGGCCTTTTAAACACAGCCAGCCCTGGCCTGCATTCTGCTGCATTCAGCACCCACAGCCTCACTGCCTCTGTGAGAAAGACCCTGGCCCAGGCCTGGCCAATCTGAGCACCCCCCTTCCCTAGTCAGTGGTATAATTTGAGTTTAGCAAGGACCTCCAGTCCCACAACCCGTGGGCTGCCACCCAGGACTTTAGTTAGAACTATGTTTCAGCTGCAGTCCCTAAGCCGTTCATAGCATGGGCTTGACCAGATTGGAGGTGGCCTGGATGGAGGCTGGGCTGGGTCCTCTCGCTTTCTTTTAGTGCAGAATGATTGAATGAGTGGTTCTCAGCCAATGCTAGATCCAGAACTTTGCAATATGCTCCAGAAGGAAGAGGAAGAAGGTTTGCCTCCGAGCAGGCTGGGTTGGGAGTGAAAGGGGTCATCTAATGCTGTCTTTCCTTCCTGTGCTCCCATCAGCTCTCGCCTTGCTCCTCTGAGCTGGTCTGCCCCAGCGGGTCTGGGTCACTGACCTGAGCTTAGATAACCCATCAGAGAAGCCTGGAAGCCCCACAAGGCTGGAGGCAACTACTACCTTGTGGCTCTGTGTGTGGAGCTAAAAGCCTTCCTCCCAAGCCTTTCCTAGCACTGTGCCTAGAGGCCCTCGTTTGCAATTTAAATGTAGCCTTAATTATGGAAGAGTCCCTGCTCCTCCAAAAAGCCTTGGGCTCTAACTCCCTAGCAGCCCAGACCTCTGCCTGGAGTAGAAATGGATCTAAAAGGCCTTTCTCCTGCTAATCGTACCAATTAGCATTAGAGAATGGGGACTGGGGAGGGGCGCAGTGCCTGGTGAACCAGCTAGTTCCCAGCCCAGGCCCAGCTCCCAGACTGCTGCCCAGCCAGGCCCCCATCTAGGCTCTGGCTGGCTTCAAAGGTTGGGGTGGGACAAAGGGCTGAGGCCCTCTGGGTGCTAAGGGCAGTTGTGGCAGGAGTGCATCTGAGCCGTTCAGCCCAGTGGCTATATAGGTGACCCTGGGCTGTGACTTGTGGTCCTCTCAGAAGAGGGCCTGATTGGAACCAGAGACAGACTGCGTTGGCATGCATGTGAAACTGTGTCAAGTGGGGCAGACGTGAGGAATATCTGGTCTTGGAGCAAATGACTTTTAGAGTAGGGAGCCATTCCCCAGTATGGCTTACTGGAACCCTTTCTCTCTACTCCCTCCAGAAAGGAGCTCCTTCCTGTTCCTTCATTGAGTGTGCTTGCTTATAAGGCACTTTGGGGCCCGGTGCCCTTTTGGGAGCTAGGAGAGTGCAGTGGGCCTGAGAGAAGACAATCCTGGTCCTCACTAAGCGCATGGGCACCACACTTGCTTGTGATGGGGGTCCTGCTACAGCTGCCTTTTAACCAGCATGCTGTGTTTACACAGCATGGCACCTTTCCAGGCAGCGATTTATGTCTGAGAGGCAGGGTGGTGATCACTGCCCCATTTTACAGATTCAGTCATTCAATAAATAATTGTTGAAAACTCACCAGGCACTAGACACTGGCCGAGGCAGGAGAGATTTGACAGGAACAGGGACCTGCCTACCCCCTGCCCACATGGGGCTTGTGGACCAAAGGGGAGAAAAACTAACCTGAGTACTGTTTGTACCCTCAGGGGAGTGCTCTGAGGGTTGGGAGTGCCTAAGATCTGACTGAAACTAGTCTGGGATTTGAGAAACTCCCTTGGGGAAAGCGGAGGGTGCAGGCCAAGAGCCCTCTGGTGGGAGGGAGCCCAAGACTGCTCAGGGACCAAAAGAGACCAGGCGTCTGAATTGTGAGAGCTGCAGGATGACGCCACACCCAACAGGCCTCGATGCCACCGAGGGCTTTGGCACCAAGAACCATGAAGGGTCCCACTCAGAGGGTGATCCAGTTGGATCCAAACTTCGAAAGAATCTCTTTCTGTTGAGTGGACAATGGATTGCAAGGGGACAGGGGATGTAAGGATGCCAGTTAGGAGGCAACTGCAGAGCAGAGAATGGTGGCCACCCAGGGCAGGGGCAGTGGCAGTGGGAATGGAGGGGAGCAGGAAACCTCCAGAGCTATGGAGTTGTGAAGTCAGCCTGGCTCGGTGACGGGTTCGATACAGGCAGTGAGGAGGGGAACGTGTTGAGAATGACCCCAGAGCTTCTGGCTTATGCTGCTGGAAGGGTGAGTGACAGATGAGGACCCTTGGTAGAATGGGCTGTGAAACGACGGAGCTGGGGGCAGGTGGCTGGAGTGTGGGTGCAGCCGGGCTGGAGCGACTTCTGGGCTCAGGAGCTCCCAGATAGTCTGGAAGCTCCAGGCTTGGAACAGCTTAGGGAAGCAGTTCCGAAGAGAGAAGGCACTGACATTTAAGGGCCAGGCCGGTGGGGGGGGGGGGGGGGGAGAACCTGCCAAAGAGACTGACGACAGAGCCAGGGAGGTGGCAAGAAAACCAGAAGAACAGCAGGGAGAAAAAAGAGGGCCTGCGCTAGGGTCATGGTCCCAGCAGACATCACACTGGATCCAGGGCTGATTATCTGACTGTCCACAGTGGATGGTGACTGGTCTGCAAATGTCCCTGCTGGAATGTGCCCCCTGCCCATGTGACCCCTGCTGGCTGTCTTTCTCCGGGATAATTGGGCAAGGCCCTTCCCCACTTGGTCCTCTGTTTCACCCTTAGAATATCAGAGTGAAGAGGACCTCCCTGCAGTAGGCGCAGGGAGGAAGCCGGGTCCATTCCTCAGGGAGGTCTTGTCCTGCTGAGGTATTTCATAACCTCGCAAGGATGGAAAATCCCCCCAATTGTAACTCAAAGCCAAGAAAGCTGAAAAATGGCCTTGAATAGACCGAGATGAAAAAACAAAGAGGCCATCAACATCAGAGACTCAGAGGGGGCAGGGAGCTTTGGTGGACTCCCGGCACACGGCAGTTCCTGGGCTCTAGTGCCCAGACTTGGAGGCCTGCTCCCAGGAGGGCAGGATGGGTGGTCACTGCAAGGGACAGTGGCCCTCTAACCTCAGCCCAGAGGCAGGAGATAGCCTCTTTCTTGTCATCTCTTCTCCCTGATTAACAGTTTAGAAAGCCTTCAAAGACTCAAAAGGGGTTAACTGCAGGTCCTCCAACTCCTGCACTTGCTAATTTTTAAACGCAGCTGAGCTCCCAGTGCCCCTCCCAAGGCTGTGAGAGGCCAGAGGCCAGGCAGACTCTGCACCGGCTCTGTGCTGGGTTTGCTGGGCCTCCACCCCCTTGTTGCCAGGAATCTGCGTGCATCTAGAACAAAGGCATCTCCATTCCCTCCCTCACCCAAGGTGTCCTAAGCCCAGACTTCATCCTGAAGCCTCTTTGGTGCTCTGGTTGGCTTTTGTTAACACATGCCCACAACTCCCACATGAACTTTCGAGGTTTGCTTAAAGGAGCTGGGACCTATACACGATAAAACCCAGATAAGACAGTGGCTCATGGTCCCTGAGCCCCCAGAGGCACTATCTCCTAATAGTGGGAGGGCCCATAGCTAGGGACCTGGGAGCCAGGGAGCTCTTCTACTGACCCACCTGCTGGGCCACATCCACCTAAGGTGTGTGGGGTCACATCCCATCCTCAACCATTGGGATCAAATGGAAACCCCTCAGGAATTCTTAGAGGCAGCCCCCTATACCTGCTGACACACTGACGCACGTGCATTCTGACGCGCATTAACACATACATTTGTGCCCCGCTCCTTGCCAGGGCCCAGGGTTCTGTCTGATCTTCATGTTAGTTCTTGTCTTTCCCCCAGGCCCAGTGGCACCCTTCTTTGTGATGGATACTGAGACCCACCAGGCCCAGTGGCTGTTCCTGAGGTCCCAGGACCCAGCCTCTGCTCTCATCCCGCACCACCCCAGCTCCCTGACCCTACCTCTTCTAAGGGAGTGAGGCACACATCCCATGCCAGCTGCCTTCCCACCAGCATGTCTGAGACAGCATCCACTGTGCTCCCTAACCGCCGTGTTTGCTGCTTCTGGGCGCTGTGGACTTCATTAGTTTCCACGTGTGGAGAGTAGCTCAGCCACGTGGAGTGACTCATGTGAGGCCATCAGACGCTTAACATGACAAAATTTAGCTTGTCTTTGGGGAGACCAGCCCTCTATATCCTCTCACAGCTGGGGAGGACTGCTGCCCTTGTGGGCCCCCTGTTCTAACCTTGGAAAAGAGAGTCCCTGCTGTGTCTTCCCCTTACACAGAAGCTGGGTGCGAGAGGGAGGAGAGGCAGGGCCGGCTCTGGGAGGGCTCACCTGCCTCATCAGCACTCTGCTTGGGCAAAGGTCTTCTAAGCAGCCAGGCTCTGAGGCCGGTCAAAGTCGTCATTTTTTGGGCAAGACAGCTTGGGAGTGCCATAGGCTAGAGTATTAAGAACCTTCCTGGAGAGGGGGCTGGATGTGCAGGGGTGGCTTCTCAGAAAGATGCCATAGCTGGGCACCTGGGAGGGCCAGCGGCCACCTGGAGAAGGCACTGCTTCCCCCTCCTGCCAGGGCTGCTTGGGAACGAAATGCCACCCACCAGCTTCCTGTGAACAAGTGGGACTGGGTCCCTGGCACTACACATGGCCCCGGTGCACAAGGCAGCTGCCCCCTGTATCTACTCACCCTGCCCTGGCCGCCTCAGCAGGCCGGGCCTCCCTGTCCTGCACCTGCTGGCTTATTTTGTTGCTAAAGTAGCTGGATGTTTGAGAATCCAGAAGATGCCACTGCTGTTAGATTTCCACCTCGTACATCAGTGCATCATTCATTCTGTCCTTCCTGTGCAGGCCTAGTCTGGGGCCCAGGGCCATAAGGCAGGGCACCCCCAGGGCTCTCTGCAGAACATAGGCAGGCAGGGCAGGGGGCTCTTGGGGTGTCATTTCAGGCAGTGCTGTCTTCCTCCCTCAGTCTCCTTATTTTCCAAGGGTGGGCTTCTTCCACCCGCTCAGGCACCTCTTCCCAAGGCCAACTGAAGGGCCTCAAGCTCTGGCGGTGGTGGTGGGGGGAGTCTGGAGGGTGGCATTGAGTCCCAGGGTCGGGGTGGGAGATTATCTGTGCAGAGGCTGATAGGAACGTCCCCCAAGGGCTGACTTCAAAGCTTGGCCTACACCACTGCATCAAAGTCAGCAGGCTGAGCTGTTTGCACATAAACGGGGAGGGGCAGGCAGGCCTCCCAGCCACCTGCACCTCTCCTCAGGGTCTCGAAGGCCTTCCTGTGCAGGCTGGGCGGGCCAGACCACCCTACTCCCAGCAGGCGAACCGCCAGGGAGGAGGCGAAGGAGGGAGTAACTGCCCCTCAAAACCCTGCAGCCCAGGCCTCCAGGATTCCACTCCAGCGCCCTGCAGACCTGCTGCTCTGCAGGTCAGACTCCCAGGAGCCCTCAAGCCATGTGGGCCAGGCAGGGGCCAGCCTATGTGCAGTGGCCCCAACTCTAGCCCAGCTCCCGACCTGACCTTGCTGTGTGACCTCCCGCCCAGCCCTCTCCTCCTCAAGCACCTTTTGGGGGTGGGCCAGGAGGGCTGTGTTGGGGGAGGGCAGTACGTAGGCTGGTGTGGTGGGGCAGCCCTGCAGTGGCCACAGAGCTCAGAAGCAGGCAGCTCAGGCTGGGTTTAGACGTGAGGTATGTGGAAATGAGCAATAGCAGCTTCCAAAGCTGACCCAGGCCCAGCCTTCAGAAGATCACCTGGCTTCAGCAGCAGCATAGTGTGGAACCACAACACCAGGGCCACAGGGCCTGGCTACATGACCTCAGCAGTGCTGCCCAGCGCAGGGCAGCCAGAGGTAGAGCCCGAACCTGGGATTCTTCTGTAAAT
Organism: Indri indri; assembly: GCA_004363605.1. Classification (NCBI taxonomy): domain Eukaryota; kingdom Metazoa; phylum Chordata; class Mammalia; order Primates; family Indriidae; genus Indri; species Indri indri. Next base: position 53,853 of record RJWJ010000782.1, on the reverse strand, counting down.
TAATGATGTCACAGGCAGAGGCTGTGACCCACCGCCTGTGTGGAGGGCCAGCAGTGGGTGGCAATTGAAGCCTCTATGGGGAAGTCCCCAAGACACGAGAGGAAGACCCCCGTGAAGGCTGTGCGCGTGACATGCTTGGATTTTCCAGAGTCTTCGTTTTCCTTGTCTAAACAGAGGCGGCAAGGCGCCTCCCTCTCAGATCAAACGGCCCTGTGTGAGTGGATGCACCCTCGGTGGGCTCCGGGGCAGCCCCTCCCCCCTCTCTCAGGAACCCTCTGCGGAGGCCCAGGGGAGCTGCGTGGGGTCTTCCCAGCTCAGCCTCCCTCCCCACCCCCGCCAGGTCCCCTGCCTGACCCCAGCGTACCCAGGCCCCAGCAGCACCAACAACTCATTGCAGCTGAGCTGAGCAGAGCGTGTGCCTGCCCAAGCCCAGAGGGGTGCTGACCCCTCCCTCACATGGGGAGACATCAAAGGGAAGCAGGAAGCAGCAGGCCCTGGCTGACCCCCAGCGGGTGGGAGAAGTGCAGCCTCATGGCTCAGCCCCTGCTGGCTGCTGGGGATTTTCCGTCCCACCAGGATTTCCGCAGGACACCCTGAGTCCAGCCTTTGAGGCTCCTCGGGATGCCAGAGTTTGGGCTGGTGCTTGTCGGGGCAGGGCATGGGGGCCAGACTGGGTGGGTTGGGGGCATGGCCAGGTAATTTCAGTGGCCCCTGTCCTCAGTCTCCCCAAGACTTGCTGGCTATTGGCCTGAACTCTGGGCCCAGGCTCAGCAGGACACTGTACGCTGGACTCCCTGGGACCTGGCTGGTGCGGGGAGGTCAGTTTTTGCAGGGGCCTGAGAAGAGTGAGGAAGGGATATCTGCCTCCCCTCCCAGCCACACCTCCTCAACAGGGGTCATCAAAGCATCAAGGCTGCTCTAGGCGCATCGGGGAGGAGACCGTATAGAGGAGACTGGCCCAAGTCCCAGGGTGCCTGGGACGGCCCTTTCTAACGTGCTGCAGCAGCTCTGGTGCAGGCAGGGACCTGCACTGACAGGTGGGCATGCAGAGGTGTGTACTGACCTCCCAGACCCAGCTCTGAGTGGCAGCCAAGGCAGGCCTGGCCACCCCTGCCTCTGCACACAGCCCTCAGCTAAAGCCCTGGGAGGCCTGAAAACTCCGCACCTCTCAAAGCTGAGAGGAAAGAGGCCAGAGCTGATGGCAACACTGGCTGAGTGAAATTCACACCTGTCCCAGCACCAGGGTGCTCTCTGTCCAACCTGGGCTTTGGCAGCCTTCTGTGCTTTGTGGAGGAAGCTGACTTTCAGCTCCCTCCGTGTGGTTTGTGGGCTAAGGTTTACTTGATATACCTGACTCAGGGTGTCTTATGTCACTCCCTGGCATCCCTGTCCTTCAGAGCTGGGACTGTCAGGGTTTGGCCCTGAGCTCCCACCCCGGTAATTATAGGCCTAGCCTTATCCTTGCTTTCATCCCCGCTCTGGATCACAGAGACCCTCACAGACCTGGATTGAGCTGCTTCTGCCTCCAGACTGGTCACTGGACAGACACACACCAGGGCCTTTGGCCAGAGGGCATAGTAGCTCTGAGTCTCTTCTGCTGCTCCGTAGGAGTGAGCAGGGGGCCCTGGCTTCATAGAGGATGCACATTTACAGTTGGAAGCCACTGGTCCTGGACTGAGAGTGGGGCTGGGTAGGACATCCCAGCCTCAAACATGGGTTTGCCATCCAAGTGGGGACCCATGTATGGTCCAGAAGCGATTCTCTGTGCAGCCCAGAGCTAGGCCTGAGAACAGCCCTGCTCACGTAGAAAGTGCCAACTGCCAGGCACCCGCTCAGGTCAGACTTGCTGTCCTTGCAGGAACGTACTTCCCAGGGCTGGGAACCGTTCTGGGGATGCACACAAGACTCTACACTGGAGGAGGGCAGGGGTGTCTATTGATGGGAATTATCTCAAAACGATCGCTGAAACTTGGCAGTGCAGGGGCTCTGGTCATAGGTGCCCAAGTCTCCTGGTCAGGGTTTGGGGTTCCCTATCTCTGCTGATCAGCCCACAGGAGCATGTTCCTCCCCTAGCCTAGAGTGGGCGGGACTGGCCAGGCGGCATTCAGCATGGAGGATGGGAGAGTGGCCAGTCAGGAGACAGGCCTTCTGACGCCCTCCCCCTCCCAGGCAGGCCTGCCCCGGGGCTCGTCTTGGGCTCCTCAGCCCAGGCAAGTGCTCAGTTGGCCACCAGCTCCCAGCAAGTCTTTCTTTCCTGCCTTCTTCAAGGAGGGCTTAGCCTCAACTCTGGGACCATAGATAAGGCACACTCTCTGTTGTTGGGAAGTCACTAAGGGACATGGAGAAGGCATCAAATCTCTTGCCTTTCTAACACCTAACAGTGGAATAGGAGGAAGAGAAGGGGATGTCAGCTGGAAAGTTCTGGAACATAGTCTGTTTGCCAAAGGAGCATGTTTTCAAATGAAAGATGCTGCTGCAGGGGAGCTGAGGAATTGGTGAGGACTGTCCCCGCGTGGCCCACCAGAGCTTGTTTTGTGCCGGCAGCAAGCCCAGGCCTGTATACACATACCTGGACCACCTCAGAAGAGAGACTGTGGGGCCAGAAATGGAGTGGACCCTCCAGCCTAACCAGCTCCCCTATTTTTTAAGTCACTTAATCCAATCAGAGAAGGTGCTGGGCAGGGTACCAGCTGCCTATCTCCTGGCAAAGCCCAGCCAAACCCCAGTGGGCTCTTCTCTTCCTAAGCCCTCTGGTGCGCCCCATTCTTCACAGGAAACCAGCCCCTGAAGAGCTGGGGTGAAAGGGTCCCGAAGCTGCTGTGTCAGTTAATGAATTATTTACTCTAAACAATGTCTTGATAAAGGGGGAGGATGAAGTTAGCTGGTGTTGACTAAGGAGAGACAGGGTTGCCACGGAAATTCTTCTAGATGGAAAGAAACAAAAGGCAGTCGTCCATTTTTGCCTGCCTAGGAAAAATGTCACACAGAGTATACCTTTGGCCATCTTTTTTGTTTGTAGTTTGGAAGAGAGAGGCGGCAGTGAGAGAGGGCCAGGGAGAGGAATCCAATAAGGCTGGTCTGCGAGGTGGAGACAGGGATTTTGGGGTACAGAGCAAGAGCATTCAGGCCCGGAGGCTCAGTTCACCTGGGCTGCCCAGAGCTAAAGCCAGCTATCCAGAGGGAGTAAGAGAAGAAAGGCCCAGAGGCCCAGGCCAGGCCTTTCACACTAGCACCAAGCCGGGCAAGTGAGGATGGTCCTCGCAGCAACGAAGGGCCCAGTCGCATGGAGTAGTGTTTGAAATGAGCTGGCGTTTTAGGCGCTCGTCAGCAAGTAGGGGCTTCCACTCCTGCTTTCCGTCTTGCTGTGTTATAAATCTCTGCTTCTCCTCAGCAGTTTGAAATGTTTACTCTGAACTAAGCCCTATGCTTTAACAAGTCATGTTTTAATAGGAAGACCATCATTGATGGAATCATATACAATTCCTACTTTTTTCCAGTTACCCATTCCTGGGGAAAGCTTAGCCATTGGGCAACCAGCCAGAGCCCCAGGAACCAGCACGTGCAGACCGTAGTGGCACACGTAGTGGCCTAGTGTTGGCAGGGAACCCTGGCTTCTGTGTGTCTGGTCTTGCAAACTAAAATGCCATTGCCCATACTCAGGCTGACAGATTCTGGAGGGTCGGGGACCCTCGCTCTGTCCTTCGCCTCCAGCCCTGTCACCGCTACAGCAGGAACTCTCAGTAGGAGGCTTTACTCAGGTGCTGGTGCATTCTTAATGCCAGCTTGTCCCCACACCTCCTGAGCTGGTGAGATATATCCTGGGAACAAGGAAATCTGGAGGCCCCTGGTCCTCAGGCTAGTGGGAATCTTGCTTTTAAGAAGCAGGACAAGACTGGCTCTCTTAGGAGGGCAGGACTGGAGATGTCTGAACACAGACCCTGGCTGGCACAAAAACCCCTGGCTTTGCTGCAGTGCAGACCTGAGAACCTCCCCAGGTGCCACCATTTTCTTTTTCTGTCTGGGAACATCTGCTGTCCCCAAGCATCAGTTTCTTGATCTGCAAAAACTGAGACAGTCTCTTTCATACAGGTCCCCAGGGGGATCACCAGACTCACTGCATTTCATGGTGCTAGATTTCCCTGTGTTTCTAGAATGGCAACAGAAATGAGTGGGCTTCAGGGGGAGAGATGCTTTGCAACTGGAGACCTTCTGGTAGACTCTGAGCCCAGCTGCTGTGGACAGTCGAGTGGGGACATGAATGCTGGGGGGTGACTAAAGTCTTTTTCCCCCAGGATATTACGGGGGCACAAACATTTTGGTTACATAAATTGCATTTATACCGTTTGAGTCAAAGTTATAAGTGTGCCCATCCCCCGGGGGATTACTACAGTCTTGCCACTCTCCAAGACCTACCTCCGGCTACCTGGGCCCCAGCACAGCCTTCCTGGGACTGCGGCCTGTGTCCTAGCACCTGACGGACCTGGGCACAAGTCCCTAGTCGTGCACGCATTCACATTTACTCATCAAACATTCACCGAGGGACCAGGACAGGCTCCACACGGATTAGACACTGAAGATAAAACACTGAACAGAAATAGCCAGTCTCTGCCCTCGTGGGCCTTGAATGCAACTGAAAAAGCCAGCCAGTAAACTCTTCGCCACAAATAAACACACAGTTACACATTAAGAATGGGAGGGAGGTGCGAGGTTCTCTGCCTTCAGCCCAACCTGAAGCTTAGAGGTTGGCCACTTTAAGGAAGGGACATTTCAGCTAAGACCCGCAGAATAAGTCAGCCCTAGCTTGGGGAAGGGGAGAGAGGATCAGGAGAGAGTTCGGCACGTTTAATTCTGAGAGAATATTTGAGTAGTTGGGGCTAGCTTTGTGACCCTGGGCCCTGGATTTGATCCCTAAAGCCTCGAGTTGATTATCCATAAAACAAGAATGATAATATTCTTCTGTTAAAGGCTGCTGTGAAGATCAGGGAAATGATGTTTATAAAGCACTCAGCCCAGTGCCTGGCAAACAGGAAGTGTTAATAGTAGTATTTAAGATTATTCTTTAGCCAAAAGGTGTATTTGGGGCCATTGTGTCTTCTCCTTACCTAGACGGTAGTGCTGGCCTACTTTAGAGTACCATGTCACCCAGGGAGCATGGACGACATGACCATAACTTCTGAGAACAGGGACTGCATCTGTGCTGCTCCTTCTGGTCCCCAGGGCCTGCACGGGGCCTGGTGCGCGTGATCAGTGCGCACTGAGTAGACAGGTGGATGCATGGGAAGCATTGGCAGGTGCCTAGTCTTCAAGGGTGAGAGAGCACCCTCCCCTCCACTTGCATTCAGGGTGCTGCACTGAATTTTCTAGTCCCCTTTAGCTCCCAGAGCCTAGACTCCTCACATATCAACTCAGCCAGGCATCAGCTCTGGGAAGCCCGCTGGAGCTGCCCTTTATTGTTCTTAGCCCATTGCGTGTGCGCACGCAAGTGTGTATAGCTAGAAACCTCCAGAAAAGGCAAGTTCTTCTAGAAAAGGGCAAGTTCCTTCCAGGCTTCATAGGCTGGCCCAGTCTTTCCAACTTGGCTTCACTAAGCCCTGTTTCCCATCTAGGGAGTCTGCAGCCATTAAGGTCAGCTGGCCACACTGCCCCCAGAGGTCTCACAGGAATCCGCATTCTTTATCTTCAGTCACCCCAGCCCCAAGAGCTGTCCTCTACATGGGGGTGAGCAGGGAGCTACAAGGAGAAGACTGGGAGTCACAGAGTTGGAGAGAGAGAGACAGAGACAGAATGGGGTGGCTGGTGGGAGACAGGAAGATAAAGGGAAAAAAAGGGAGAAAATGAAGCTCTCTGGGGAAGTATTTGAGGCAGGAACACTCTCCTCCCCCAAGGCTGGCCCCCGATGGCTCCCAAGCCCTTCCTCAGGTGGCTCCCTGAGTCCCTGCATCTATCCTGTGTGGAGATAACTGGCTTCCTTCTACCCATGCTACATATAACATAAACAAAAATGATGTTTTCTGAACCCTCTTTAGCATTCAAAATAGAATTGTTGTGAAAGAATTTTTTCACAGTTTTTCTTTTTGAAGATTTATTTAAAAATAACCACATCATTAATGAAACCTTCTAAGGTCTCTTTTTGGAGCCCAAATTCCACTGATGTACAAATCTGACAAGGCTAGCATATAAAAGAACACATATCTGTTTCATCTGTGATGGTCAGTGCAAAAATCTTAAAGAAAGTGTTAGTAACTAGGGTCCATCAGCTTTGAAATAGGGATCATACCTGGAATGCGAGGTACATGCAACAACCTGGATGAACCTCTAGGGAATTATGCCTCAAGAAAAAAGCCAATCCCAAGAGGTAACATGCTGTATGATTCTATTTACATACCATCCTTGTAATGACAAAATTAAAGAAATGAAGAGTAGATTAGTAGTCGCCAGGGGCTCAGGACAGGGTGGAGAGGGAAATGGGGGTGGCTATAAAAGGGGGACACAGGGATCCTCGAAGGGAGGATAGGAGTATGCTTGGGTTATACTATCAGTGCCAGCATCCTGGTCATGATAATGTAGTAGAATTTTACAAGATGTTACCATTGGGGGACAGTGAGTGAAGGGGTGGGTAGGATCTCTCTTATTTCTTACGACTGTATGTAAATCTACGATTACCTCAAAATAAAAAATTTAGTTAAAAAATCATAATCCCCAGATTAAAAAAAATCAGTAGTCCTCCTAAAAATATCCAGAAATGAATTTTAAAACTGTACAAAATCTATAGGAACAAAATCTAAAAATACTGAGGGACATTATAATTGATTTGAACACATGGATAAACACTCTTGTTTGTGGCTAGAAAAACTAGTTTTGGAGGGAAAAAAAGATAATTCTTCCTAAGTTAATCTAAATTGAATGATTTCATAGAAAGTATGAGTGGAATAGGGATATATATACACACATAGACACACAATTTTTTTTAATTCAGCAAGCTGATTCTAAAGGTTTTGTGAAAATAATATGCATGTTGTGTAAAATTCTGAAAGAGCAATAGCCTGTCCCGTGGTGCTCTTTGAGGCTGGCCTGATGGCTCTGTTATGTGGCTGGCCATTTTCCCATCACTGCCCACAGCTTCTGGGCAAGAATGGTGAGGAAGGCAGATTGCAAAGACTTTTTTTTGTACATCCTAAATAATCTTATGAGGACATACTTGCAGTTCTGCTGGTGGTACTCATTCAAACTCACCTCCCCATTGGCCCCAGGAGGACCATGCTACATGTGATAGAAATGAACTGAATGGCTACTTGTGAGATGTGTCAGTACATCTAACTAGCTCTACATAACCACCGTCAGTCAGGCACCTTTGTACATGCTTTACGTTATTAATTTAGTTTTCCCAGCAACCCCATGAGGAAGGTACCTTATGATCCCCCTTTGCAGATGGAGAAACTGAGACTGAAATGATGTGACTCACTTAAGGTCTAGCAGGTAGGAGGTGGTTGAAGCAGGATTTGAACTTGGGCTGTGGCTCCAGAGCCTGCTCTGAACCCCACTACCTTTGGTTATAAATCAGTAAAGGAGAGTACCCAGCAGAGGATAGGGGGCAGGGAGCAGCGTTCCTCTGGACCAGCTTCATATGGATGAGGCTGCATTGGTTTAGGTGGCTCAGCCTGGACAAGGAAACTGAGACACTGCTGTCTCGGTTATGCCGTGAAACAGTTTTGGCCTGCATCGTTACAACAGCGCTCTAGCTATGATACTTTATGGTGTCAGTTATTTCCTTTTTGGTGGCTGGTGTGGGGAAGGGGCTGGGCTACACGTTGTAGACTGCATTTCTTATTACAGGTTTTTACATTCTTCTGGAATTGGGCTTGTTTACTCTCCTGTTCTCCACTGAGTTAACTAATTCCATTTTCCTAAAATGCCCTAAAAATGTGATCATATATGTATATGAAATGGCCCGTAGGTCCGGCCAGCAACCCCTGTGCACCCCTGCTTGGACTCTGCCTTGCCTTATGAGTGAGCCTTGGAAGAAGCAAGTGCTCATGTTCCCTGACATTTTAGCTGCCGGGATGAAGACTCAGTCCCAAACACCCCAGCTTCCTGTCTAACTCAAGAGCTAATCCTATGTTTAAATCTTAAGAGTGTTTAGATCTTAGGCCATGCCGTGAATTCCCCTGGTTGACTGCATTGTGAAAATGAGCTTCCTGTTATTGGCTCTTAAGTAATAGAGATGAGGGGAAGCCCTGCTATACAGATCAGTGTGTCATAAAGTTATATACTTAAAATAACTGAGCTTTGGCCTATCAACAGGCCCATCAGCAGTCCAACGCAGAGTCTAGAAGTGGACACAAATTAAATGAGAGTTTGAAATACAATAAAAGTAGCAGTTGAAATCAGTAGAGAGATGATGTACTCAAATAGGTTAGGACAGCCAGGTAAACACATGGAAAATAAATTGGATTTAGTGACTCTTTATGCCAAGATCCAGATGAAGTAAGGACTTATATGCAAACAATGAAATAAAAACTGATAGAAGAAAACTGGAGAATTTATTAAAACAATCTCAGGATGAGGAAGTTATTTCACAATGATGACAGGGACCGCAAATCATAAAAGACTGACCAAGTTGACTATGTGAAATTTTAAAAATTCTGCCACCAGAAAAGTATAGAAAAAGCCAAAACATCTAAGAAAAATTGGGATAAAATATTTTCAACAGAAATGACAAAGAGAGTTCTTATAAATCAGTAAGATAAGGTATTTTAACAGTCCAAAGGGTTTCTTTTTTTTCACAAAAAAGAGAAAACAAATGCTTTTTTAATCATTTGAAAAGATAAAAACCTCATTTACAATAAAAGAAAATTAAAGCTCCGGTATATCATTTCTCATCTATCAAATTAGTGAAGATAAAAACTGCGATTATACACTTGTTGGAGAGGGTGTGTGGGGGGAACAGGCACATTTGTGTGATGCCCATACTAGTGTAAATCTTTATTTGGCAGTATCTATCAAGATATGTACAAATATTTTAACTCTGCTGGAAATGGGGGGAGGGGAGGACCTCTTAAAGTGAATCCACTGAAAATGGAGACCAAAATTGTATCATAAACAGATCTGATTGGGAAGTTATTTTGAAAAATAACAATAGTTACAAAACTATCACTTTATCTCATATAGTAACAGGTATTATAGTTGCAAATATATGCTCGTTTTAGAAAAAAACAAATTGAGAGGGGTTTTGGTTTACTTTTTGCAACAAAACATCATATGGTGACACACTAGGGGCAGCTTTTACTGCACAGTGGACCTCGGAGGCACTTCCTTAGACAGGGTCATTTTTGGTAGAAGTAGGTAGGGCTTCACTGCTTGGTGGAGGGGACCCTGCGTCAGGTTTCATCTCCTTTGCTGTCCTTTGCAATGCTTATCTAGGCATCAGCCTTGAATTTGCTTTTCAGTTGATAACTGGTCTAACTCTGCCTAATCTCGAAAGAGTTCTTCAATATCACTTTCCATAACTTAATGAAATCTATCTTGGCAAGATATACAATTCTTTATAAGTGATTTACTTTGTGTGTGCTTTATATTGTCTTTGGTTGACAAAGGACGGCCTGGAAAGAGATCGGTCAACAGAGATACAAGCCGGGATACAGATGGGTGGGGAGAAACAACAGTGTTCAGTGGGGAGGGATGTTTCAGGGTGAACTAATTTCATAAATGATCAGTTCATTAGTGAATATATTTGAATGGTTAATGGCGATTTTTAGCTGCCCTATATACTCATCAGTAGGGGACCTGTTCTATAAATCAGAGCACAATGGAAAACTCTGTAGATGTTAATAAAAAGGAGATTTGCTAGATGTTTTAATATAGATCTGTCTCTGGAACGTAGCAGCATCTTTCCTTTTAAGTGGTGCATATTGGGGCTGAGTGCTTACTAAGAAATGAGGGGGCTCCCCTAGTTAAGGCTGAGAGGTGTTCTTACAGGATGAGCCTGTGAGAGAGTACACTGGCCATCACTCCGTTCTCTTCAAATGCCCTGGGGTTTCTTCATGCTGCAGACTACCACGCCCCTTGGCCACTATGCAACTGTTGGGCCACCTCCTGCCAGGATGCAGTCCTTATTCTTGCCCTTGGGAATACTCAAGGCCTTAATGGACTGCCCATCTGTGAATCTGTTGAGATGCTTTTTAAAGGCCCCTCTGGAGAGGTAGCTGTTTTAACACCCAGCATGATGTTCCTTAGCCTTCTTAAGGCCCTTCTGCACCACTACCTATAGGCCTCTTGCTGGGCATTGCAGGTCCAAGTGTTCACCAGATACAGAATGAATGCCAGAAAGATTACAGCTAACCACCTAAGCAGAACAGGGAGCACCTCCCATCTGGGAAAAGCCCAGCCCAGTGGGCTAAGTGTTAGGCTGAGAGCATGGGGCTTATGCCATAGGCCAGCAGTCCCCAAAACTTTTTGGCACCAGGGACTGGTTTCATGGAAGACAATGTTTCCACAGACCAGGCGGGGGTTGGGGATGGGGCGCGGCTGTAAATACAGATGAAGCTTTGCTAGCTCTTCACCTCCTGCTGTGCGGCCTGGTTCCTAACAGGCCACGGACCAGTACTGGTTTGTGGCCCAGGGGTTGGGGACCACAGCCATAGGCCACATTCCCTGAAAGTATACTGGAAGCCCAACCACGAGAAAGCAGCACTTCACCTACACTGTTTAGAACTGTCACCTGTTCACACCTGTGTGCATCTATATGCATGTACATACATAACATTTTGAAATAGGAATGCTTCTCAGATGTGCTGCACCATGATAAATCAGCATTGTATAGGCAGCTCCAAAAGACATATGGCATACCTATGAATGGAGTCAAAAAAGGCAAAGTACAGAGAAATACACACATACACACACATATATATGTTCCATTTGTGTAAAAAGGAGGTATGTGCACACAGTTTGTTCATATAAATTACCTCTGGAAAGATATGATAGGAAACTATTAACAGTGGCAACCTTTAGGGAATGAAACTTGGGACTTAGGGGTTGGGGTGGGGGAAGTCTTATTTTGTACCATATTCCCTTTTGTACTCTGAATTTATTTTACTATGTGTGCAAAGCCTATTTTATGATTTTTTTTTTTTTAAGCACACCGCTTTAGTACATACAGCATGGCTTGCTCCTGAGCTCAGCAGGTGCTTTGCTAGGCTGCGAATGGATGGCGGGGCAGGGCAGAGCCCCGTGCCATGGGCATGGTGTGCTTTGTGAGCAGTGGCTCTCCATACGTGGAGCTATGAGCCTCTGGTTCGTGTCACTCTGTGGAGTAAGGGCTGCTCCAGCACAAAGAAGTTTTTGACAAGGAAAGGCAGAGCCAGAGTCAGGGCAGGCCCTGGGCGGGCTCCTGGAGAGCCCAACCACGCTCTAATAAGGGGTGCTCTCCGCCCGTCTGAAGAATAGCCGGGATCTCCTAGGAAATGAAACCGTTATGTCTGTCTCATTACAGAATTTCAAGTGGGGTGATTTTGATAGAAATGAATGTGTACAGCATGTTCTGACTGCTGTGTCTCATTAAATATTTAAGTTTTTATGTAATTTTTTTCCATTTTCAGGTAATCTTTTATTTTGATTAATGCAAAATGACAACCAACACTTAATATAATTTTCAATTGATTTGCCTAATGTCTATGTTTAAATGTTTTCTAATGCATCTCTACATTTTAAATTCATTTTAAGAAAACTGTAACTTAGATCCCTTTCTACATTCATGTTTTTATTGCCAAAACTCTGCTTTTGGGAGGGGTGAGTTATCTTCAATTCTGAAGCGGCACTGCTTCGGAGCTGGTTTGGCCCTGGCCCTTCTGGGAAATGACACAATGTTGACCTAGGAGGGGCCCTAATCTCTCCCCACTAGAGCACTACCCCCAGTGTGGGGGCAGGGGAAGAAGAGGCTGGTGAGCCCACCTCTGGGTTTGTCCACTCGGGACTTGCCCACACTGGCCTCTCCAGGGGCTCTACCCTTGGCATCCCTGTCCCCCACCTGGGCACTGGCAGAGAAGTCGGGCGGGAAGAAGCCGGCCGAGCACCCGCCACAGTAAGAGGAAACGAAGAGAAACAGCTCCAGTCAGCTCTAGAAGCGAGGCCTGGAAAAACTCTGCAGCTGGAGCTAACACAAAGGACTTTTCAGACCCTGCAGCCAAGGTGCCCAGTGATTTTTTTTTTTTTTTTTTTAACAGCTATTAGGGTGACAAGCCTTTCCAAAGGCCAGCAGTTGGCGAGAGTTTCCAGGAAGCTGGTCTGGCACCGGGCTGGGATTGGAGCAACTTTAACAAGTTTAAGTTCAGAAGGAAGGAGTCATCAGGAAAGGTTTTAAGGTTCAGCAAACTTTTCGAATTACTTTGCAGAAAGTTCTGGCTTTCCAATTCAAAGGCATGTTTCACTGTGCCTGTTTTAAGCCAGAGCCTATTTCAAAGGAAACGCAACTCGCACATTTCTGATTTACTCAGTCGAGGTGTTTGTCTAACTCCTAGGGATGGGCTTTGCAAGTGCCATCTAGTGCCTAGTAACTGGGGCCATCTTATACATCTTGACAAACAGCCCTCCACCACGTGCCTCTCTCCCCCGCCAGTCTCCGTGGTGCGCGCGCACACACGCACACGCCTTCCCCAGGCAGGAAAGCTGCTCTTTGCCAAGAGTGAATGGAATTCAGATTTCCAAAGGGCGTCCTTGGCCTCCACCTCCACGGCTGCACGACGAAGAAAGGTCCTAGTGTGTGTGCTGGGGGCTGGGAGAGAGGGGCCTCCAGCTCTGCTCACATCTATCTGGGCCCCAAGAAAAACCCATAGCTGGCTGTGCTCTCCCCAGCCACACCCAGCCTCAGTTACATTCCTTCCCTTCCTGAGCCCACACTGGGTGGCCCCAGCAAACCAGCTTCCACACCTCTCTCCCCACTGGTAGGGAGATCTAGCCTAGGCCCCCATGGGGCAGCCTGCAAGGACAAATGAGTGGGCCGCATCCCAGACCCAAAGCAGCTAGAAAGCACTGACGGGCCCTCTGAGGCTAGCCATCCTCCCTGTGGCTGCTCTCATCCATGGGAGAGGTGACACACTCACTCCTTCAGCCAGCACCCCCTGGGGCTGGGCTTCCACACCTGTGCCTGCTTCCAGGAAGTCTCTCTTCATATCCAGCCTTGACTCTCCTGGCTGTGGGGTCTGGGATTCAAGGGCCTGCTGCAGGGGTTGATGCTGCCCTTCCCCACCAGATGTTTCCAATATACCAGCAAAAAGGATTGTACTGCCCTTCCCTGTCCAGTTGGGCCTTCCAAGTCCTAACGTCTGGCATCCTTGGGAGTTAAACACACATAGGAAAAGGCCACCTTGGACCAGGTAAATGAGCAGGGTAGTCATCAGCAGTGGCAGGTGAACAGGCTGGTCACACATAGCTTCTCTTTAGCCCAAGTCACTGGGTCTTGCACCCGCATAGCCAGGTAGGGGCTCAGCTGAGCCTGATCTTTCCACAGGCCATCAGGATCAACAAGTGGCCGGGGTAGGCAGGGGCATTTATGGCATTGCAGGTGCTCAGTGCTCAAAGCAGCCTGGCACCAAGTTAGAACCCCCCCCAGGGCTGGGGTGCAGGGAGAGCAGGGACTAAACAAAAGGCCGAGGGCAGCTCCACTTCTTTCCTAATGAGATTGTTTTCAAAAGCTATGCCTCCTGGTAGCCTGGACTGTTTCTCTTGAGATTTCTTCTGGGGGAGAAGGCCGAGGCTTTGCAGTCTACTTTACCTGGTCCCTGGACTCTACAGGGAACTCAGCATGTCTAGTCACAGTTGGGCTGCCTGACCCTCCTGCTGTGTTAGGAATGGTTGGCACCCCTGCCCTGCTGCTGCCTACTGGGGTCTCCTGCTGATTACTGTGAAGTCCTCCTGCAGCCCAAGGACTTCAGTGTCCCTTATGGCCAGCCCCAGACCCTATATTTAAGTGTTTATGTAATGCCTGATTCCACTGGCCTGACCTTCCAGGCAGGGCCTACAAAGGACTCACTTGGGGATCACTATTCCCCATCACCTGGGGCAGGGCCTGCATAGCCAGGCCCAAGGCCTGAGTGACGTGCTGCTCACCTAGCAGTCAGTTGGCCAGGATGTGGCTCTCAGGGAAGAGCCCTGGGCAGACACCAGGATTGGGTTCATTTAGTTCAGCCCTGCTGAAGAAGACTGGCTAGGCCTGGTACAGGGAGGAGATAGGCCCCACTGGACCAGCAAGAGAGTATGGGACTCGAGGTTAGGAGCCCGACATCTGGTCTTGGCTCTGCCATCAGTTGGTAGTGTGCTCTGGGCAAGGTCCTGTCATCTCTGATCTTGGGGCTCCCACTTCCCCAGTCTGCCCATCTCCTGACATCTGTTTCCCTGATCAAAATTCAGGCAGCATGGTCTGATGGGGAGACTTCTCGGTACAGGAGACAGGCTGGTGATAGAGGGGGCGTGAGAGCACAAGCTCCTTGGCACTGCCATGGAGTATGGGCAGCCCAGGGGAAGGATGTCTCAAGTGAAACCCTTCAGAGCCCCTGGGGTGGACAGTTCCCTACTTCCTGCCCCTACACCCACACCAGCTCAAGCTCAGTCAAGCTGGGAGCTGGTTTGCTCAAGCATCACTCCACCGAAGGTCACCCCTGCCCCGCAGCCCTGGCCTCCTGCTCCTGCACACACCCAGCTGGTGGGGTTCATTCGGCAGCTCAAAAAGAAAAGCAGGAAAAAAATGATTCAAGTGCTTCAGACTGGAAGAGATTTGATTTAATTTTAAAAATCCAGACATGAACCTAAAGGAAACATTGAAAAACCAGTCCACCTTTGAAACGCCCAAGAGGGAGGATTAGGTAGGAGAAGAAAGGTCCCTTTGGGGCAGAGGACAGCTGTTCAATCTGACCAGGGTAGGGCAGGGTGACAATCCCAGAACACAGTCAAGGACTTGAAGTCAAAGGTCCCCATCTGACCTTAGCCTGCGCTTTCTGCCCCAGATACAGAGACCAGCTACCTGAGGAACAGCAGCGGGCCCAGAGGCTGGCTGCTTGCTGCCGCCCACCTCCTCTCTGGGGCTGAACCACACTGAGGCTGCAGGGATCCATTTGGGGGAAGGACCCTGAGTGGGCATGAGCGCGTGTGCGTGTGCGTGTGCGTGTGTGTGTGTGTGTGTGTGTGTAGCTCCATGGTCTCTGAACAGCCCTGCCACCACCTTACCTCCCAAGTACCCTCTACCGCCTTGTAAAGTCACCCCGCTGCTCTCTGCCTCAATATCCCCAGCAGGGCACCACAGGACACTGCTGTGGCAAGGATTATACGTTGGGTATAGTACACTCTGTTCTTGTGTGAGGGTTCAGTGCCAAAGTCTTAGAAGAAAAGTCAGAGTCAAAATTGGCTTTGAAAGGCTATGAATAGTCCCTAAAAATAATCCCTTTCCCAGAGCTTTGTATATGAACACCGCCTGCTAAATTGCTCTTGTGCCCACTGAAATGGCAGACTCCCAGTGGACATTGAGGGTCTCTGGGAGAGGCATGCCAGGTGTTCTGTGCTTCTTCCAGGACACTTCCAGGGCCATCTGGGGCCTGGTTCCCTTCACAGGGAATCTTTGGGGCTGCCACCACATGTGTGAAGAGATCACTTAAGGAGAAGATCAAAGCAGATGGTGGGGCCGTGGCCAAGGGGTTGGGGACAAGGGGGACACCTGACGCCGAAGCCAGACCTGGACTCCTGTCTACCTCTGTGTCTACCTTTTATTTTTCTTTCTCCTCTCCCTCCTTCTAAGATGGCACTCCAGGTCTCCCATAGGGCTGACCAGGCCTGACAGACTTACAGCCAGACGTCCTCCTGCTAGCCAGTCACTGCCAAGGACGTGCACTCAGGTGTGGTCCCTATCCAGGACACTTGCATTGTCCCTAAAGGGCCTCTACATTTAAGATATAAATGACTTACCTTTTGACTCTACCTGACTTTTCTTCCAAGACTTTGGCACTGAGCCTTCATACAAGATCAGGCTGTACTGCACCCAAAGTGTAATTCTTGCCACATCAATGTCCTATGGTGCTCTGATGGGGAAACTGAGGCAGAGAACAGGGGGCACTTTGATGGGCCTGCCACTATGCATCCAGGGAGGGTAGGTCAGCCTTGCCCAAATGATCCAGGAGCCCCTGAGTGGCCCATAGGCCTGTGAGGGCCCTTGTCCTCCTTGCCTGGCAGTACCAGGTCTGTGATGCGTATAGAGGCTGAACTTGAAGAATTCTTATTGTAGAGTATGGTCACAAAGAGGCACCCGACCAGCACCCAGATTCTCTCTGTCGACTGCTCCTTCCTGCTCCATGAGCCACAGAATCCCTTTGTCTCATTACTGTCCCACTGCCTGCCTGCCACCCTTGAGGCTCCAGTCTCCCCCATGCAGACCAGACTCCCCTAGAGACTGTGTGTCTGGGAATGAGCCCTGACCTGCTATCACCTCCCAGTGGTATTGACAATTCTCTATCCTTGAGGCCTCAGTTTCCCCTTCTGTGAACCCAGGGGACTGACCTACTAGGTGCTAAGGGACCTACCAAAGACATGGGCTGTGTCTCAACTAACAGCAGCATCTCTTTCTAATACTAACACAAGAAATGTATACAGCAGGTACTCAGGTAACACTACTGAAATTTCAGCCTATTCTAGCTCCTAAAAGTCACCAAGTCTGAACACTGCTGCCACATCTGGGATTATCTCTCCGTTGGGAACCTATGGGTTGCCAGAGACAGAGATGAGCTCCCATGGCTCCCTGTCACGTGCAGGGCCAGGTGAAGGCAGGCCACATATCCCATCCTGCTCCTTGCACTGCCTGAATGTAGGTGCTGGCCTTGGCAGGTGGGTGCAACTGCAATGAGAACAAATGATAGATGCTCACGGAGCCCCCGTGATCATCGTGGGCACAGTCCATGGATTCCTCCTCCAGCCCCTCTTCAGAGCAGAACAGTGGATGCCAGGTTTCTACTGGCACCTCCACGGGAGCCAAAACGGAGCGTGAGTCTCTTTGCCAGAGACTCGAGGCTGTGGGTTGAAGGTGTTGGAGGCAGACTTCCTTTGCCTCCAGATCATCCTGGGGCTTGAGACTCTCAGGCCCCCAGGTGTATCTTGCTAAGGATAGTACCTGATGGCCACATGTGACCCCATTTGTACTCCATGGAAACTCATGACCTGGCTGTTTCAAAAGCTCTCAGGCCAAATATGGGATGTCCCGACAGGCCACAAAGTGACATTTTATGCTGCCTAACATTTCCAGGCATTTCCCCAAGTCAAGTACATGGTCAAGTACATGGTCAGATGTCTGCTTCATCTCCATGAGGCCTCACACCAACACTGTAAGATACCCCCTAATGTATAAAAGAGGAAACTCAGGATCACAGAAGGTAGGTAACTGCCCTAGGGTCCTGTGGCAGGTGAATAACTCAAGATGGCCAGGGCTTCCTGGCAGACAACGTCTCAGGGCTCAGTGAACCCACATTAAACCATCAGCTGATAAGGAGTAAATCCAACAAGCTGTACACCACACTGAAAACTACAGGATCCAGTAAGAGAAATGAAAGATGAGCTAAATAAACAAAGGCCATGATTCAGATATCCATGTACCTTGAGGAGACTTTCTGTGGAAACGGGTACGTGTATGGTGAAGCCCTACAAAGGTAGCGAAGCCTGTCATGGGGAAGGAGGAATGGCTGGAGCCAGCACGACCAGTTGTCAAGACCTGTTAGCAAACTATAGTGAGAATGAAACATGGCCCCGGCCATAAAAAACCACTTGCATCTGACCAATACCACCAAATAGAGTCCTGAAAGAAAGTCACATGTAGACAGCTGATTTATGACAATTCTGGTAACAGCAGGGTATGGGCCTTTCCAAAAGGGTACTGGGTCAAACTGGATATCTGAGTGGGAGGAAAGTGTACCTTGACCTCAGCCTCACATTGGATGCAAAAACTGATGCCAGATGGAGTACAGATCTACATGTGAAAGGTGAGCTAATAATGCTTTAGAACAAACCAGAATATCTTTAAGACCTTGGAGTAGTCAAAGTTTCTTAAATAGGACACAAACAGCACTATCCAGAGAGGAAATGTTTGATTAACTGGACCACATGAAAATTAAGACCTTATGTTCATCAAAAGACACCATCAAGAGATAAAAAAGGCAGCCTGTAGAGGGGGAGGCGATATTTGCAATACATACATATGTACACACACACACACACACACACACGTATCTGATAGTTGCTCACATCCAGAATATATAAAGAACTATAAATTGACCAAAAAAGACCCCCCCAACATATAAAACAGGCAAAAGATGTGGGCATTTTACAGAGGGTGATATATCTTACTAAATAATAACATGGAAAGGGGCTCAGCTTTGTTAGCCATCTGGTTAGTGCAAATTAAAAACACAATCTCATGCCACTAGACATTCATCAGCATGGCTAAAAAGGAAACAATGGAAAATGCCAAGTGTTAGGATGTGGAGCAACCGGAATGCTCAGATACTGCCAGTGGGAGTGAAAATTGGGAAGACTGCTTTGGGAAACTGGCAGTATTTACTAAAACTAAACATATGCTCATCTAGTGACCCAGCCATTCCATACCTAGGCATATGCTCACTAGAAACACGGGTGCATGTTCACCAAAAACATATACAGAGTGTTCTTAGAGCTGATGATAACAACCCCACACCGGAAACTGTCCAGTGGCCACAGACGGTAGAATGGATACACAGGGTAGGCCACGCGTGGAGCACCAGACAGCAAGGAGCATGAGGCAGCCACTGCTCTCCTCAGCCCCGTGGGGAGGCTCATAGACATCACATCGAGCAAAGGATGTCAGACACAAAGGTGTGTGCACTGCCCGATTCTAACTACATAAAGTTCAAACATGGGCAAAGCTGTTCATTTAAAGATAGTCTTGTGGTTACTCTCCGATGTCAGTAACAGGAAGTAAGAACCCCAGGGGCTTTGTAGGGCTTTTGTTGCTTCCTCTGGGTGCTGCTTACATGAGTCCCCAGGGGGTGAAAATGCACCGAGCTGTGCACTTGAGATTTGTGTACTCATCTGTGTGTGCTCTACCAGATCTAAGAGTTTAAAAACCACTACCCTATACCAGGATAGCCCTTTGTGAGCCTAACTGGAGAGATGGACAGACCAGGTCTACGGAGAGGTTGGGCCCTTTCCCTCACCCCTCTCGCTAAAGGGGCTTCATCCCTCAGAGCTCCTGACTAGGCCGTCTCATGGCTGCGTCCTCCGCACGTTCTGTGGTTCAGTCTCCCCTACCAGGTCTAGTCAGAGCACACAGGGGAGCTGTTTGGGACCCCCCAAATGCCAGAAGTATCTCCATGACAACAACAGTGCAGTTTGTAAAGTCACCTTGTCCTCTAGCCACCTCTGTCACATGGACATTCTGTCATATCCTCTAACACTGCCCACCTGGCTGAGGACCTGAGCAGCAGCATGGCTCGGAGGCCACAAATGGAGAGGGTGGAGCCCGGCCAGAGTACCCTGGGCTGGGGAGATCAGGCTGGCCCTTCCCTTGCCAAGGAAGCGAGAAGCCTCACTGCTTTCCTCTGGGCCGTCCACCTAGATGGTGTGGCCCCCTCCCTAGAGCAGTGGCCCCAGGAGGCCAGCTGTCTTCTTCATGTGCTCAGATGGAGGAAGTGCAGCTCAGAAAGGTTAGGGGGCCTCTGGGGGCTGCCGCAGCTGAGCTGAAGTGGGCTGGAAGCCAAATCATGGGCATCCGATTCCCAGTCCCATCTCTTTCCCACTGAGCCACTCCGCCTCGCTTTTAATTTAATTAGGAGAACATTTAATCCCCCCATGCATTTCAGAGACGGGTTTGAGCCTGGCTGGGGCTGTGTGGGGCTCTGACGGGGATCCTGTGACTCATGCGGCCCTCCTTGGCGGGCTCCCTCAGGGTTTCCTTGGCACCTCGTGTAGACAGAGGTGGTCTGGAGCTTTGCAGAAGACAGGACACCAGTCTGGAAAGACAAAATGGTCTCATCTGTTCTTGGCAAGCCCCCTTCCTCATCCTCCTGGACACTGATCCCAGAATGGCCTCTCTATCCTTTCTCACCAAATTTTACGGGGTGAGGAACAAGGTGAGGGCTCAGTTACTCACAGAGGTGCAGTGCCTGGTGCCCCTGGGGTCTGTGGGAGTGGGCCATAGTGGGCCCTGGGTGTCTCCAAAATGTTGCAGGCAAAGGTAGTCCCATCAAAAGAGCTAGCTCCCTGGCCCATGGCGCTGTATTTGGGGTCAGCCTTGTGACATTTGCCCCCATTTCCAGAAGGCACAGGCTGGCCCTGGCCTCGCTGACAAATGCAGAATTCAGGAGACATTAGTAGTGATGTGGATGAAAGCCAGGCCACAGCGGCCTCGCTGGAAAAGAGCAACTTGAACGTCTTGGCGTGAGATTCTGCAGGGTCCAGGAGAAAGTTGAAGACATGGAAATTCTAATTAATGCACACAGGGCTGGTTTTACTCAAGGATTTGCAAAGCTGTCATGTCGCAAGAGGCCAGGCAAGCACATGCTGACCAGGGAGGTGCTCACAGTCACCTGGTGGGGGTCTCTGCAGCTTTCTCTGTGACTTTTTTCCACTCCCTGTGTCCAGCCTTGGGGCTCCTGGTCCTCCCCCATGCCCATCTCAGTGGACAGGTTGCTCCCTAAATGTTCCCTTGCAGAGTGGGATTAGAGAGGTGTCTAGTAAATATGAGCTGGAGCTTGCCAGTCTAAGATGCTACAACAGAAAAGATGGAGGGGCCCTTTAGGGAAACTACACAGCTGGGCTGGGCAGAGCCGTGGGCTGTCGGGTTCATGATGGGCCTGACCTCTTGGGCTACCTGTCTTGGGTGTCCACTTGGTAACCAACGGGCCAGATGTGTAGATTCCAGGCCAGTCCTGGCTGGCCTGGCAGCCAGGAGTGGGAGATAAGCCATTCACAAAAATAGCTACAGCCTGCCAAGGCTGTTGGGAGAAGCTCACCCAGGCCACACCTACATGTGACCTCCATGCTCAGAGCTACAGAACCTCGTGACCCTGGCCCTGTGTCTCAGCACCCCCAGAAGGCATCTGTAGCTCTTGCATCATCTCAGGCAGGGCTGAAGGGGTGCTCTGTGCATGGGTGGGGAGTGGCAGTCCTGGCGTTCCTCAGTGCCTGGGTCTTCAGGGGTTCTGGGGAGGGAAAGGCTGGGAGGGGCTTTGCATATCCTGCTTCCTCCTGACCTTCAGGGCTCGGGGAAGCTAGTACTGAGGGCTTTGGGAGCCAAAGGAGGTCTTATCTGCCCAGCCTCAGAACGTCCTGGGGGGCCTTGCTGAGGCAGGGATGACTGAGCGGACAGTGGAAAGATGAATGGGGATCTGATGGATACAGATGAGTGACAAGGGCATTCCAGATGGCAGGGTACCACATGCAAGGCACAAGGGCACACACAGGCATCGTAGCCCTCCATCCCACTGTCCTGCCGGTGGCCCCAGGTGGGCAGAGAAGAGCAAGTGGGGCAGGATCCTGGGAACTCATCCTGGCCGTTGTTGGGGTATAGGGCTCCCCTGTCCTCACAGAGTTCCCCTACACACTGCCAGGAAGGCCTATAGACTGTACTTACCCTTGCCTCTCAGAAGCCCTACAGCAAGGTCCTGGGTGGGAGACACAAGCTTAGGGAGCCTGAGACCCTGTTGGACCTGGGGAGACAGCTTCTGCCTGAAAGGTGTGTGTGAGGCTGAGACTCAGCCCACGCAGAGCTGGGCACCCCTGGGCTTCATGGGGAGCACCGGGCTTGCCTGCCAGCTGTGGGGACAGCAAAGCCACTCTGTCTCCCCAGCACCCAGCCCCTGCTTGCCAACAATTCCCTGGAGCTTGCACCAGGCCCTCTTGCTAACTCCTTCCCACCCCAGGCCCCACCACTGGCCAGCAGACCCCGGAAAGAGGAGCTTCATCCAGCCCCAGGGACCTTCCCGTAATCAAGGCTGCAGTGACCTCACCTCCCTGGGGCTCTGTGGGCGGGGAAAGCTTGAGATGGAAACAAAATGTGTCTTTATTTATGCTTTTAATTTGAATTCTGGAACTGGCCCAGCATGGTAATACATTTAACATCAGTAAAATCCTGAAGAAAAATGGATCTGTTTTTCAGCAACCACCTCCCACCCACTCTGCCCCTGTGAGACCCCTGCACACATCCCTGTCCCTCGCGCACACACCAGGGCATGCACCTCTCTTCTCAGCGAGGGGTCCACATGTCCGGGCTGCCCACGGGAGCTCAGCTCCATCCCTGAGCAGCTGGAGCCAAGTTTAATTACAGGCATCAATCACCAGGCAGGCCGTGCGGGAGGCAGAGGAATGTGGCCCTGATGCGGGCAGGAAGACCTGGACTCCCCACCCCCACGCTGCAGCCAGGCAGTCTGGACCCTGAGTAAATACAGTACCCACTGCTGCCTGCCTTCTCCCCTTGATGGGGTAGGGCCTCTTTTGCCTGGGGGGCACCTGGGTTCACTGCTCCGACACTTTGTACCTGCATCCCACCCTCCTCTAGGCCTCCCTGGAGAGACAGCACCCCAACTCCTAAGGATGCAGGCACACAGATACCCCTATGCCTCATCCCAGACTCTGCCCTGACCTGACCACAATGCCTCAAGGAGCCCCTTTGCTGAAACCTCATTCTCCCCTTCCCCAGCCCCCACCTCAGATCCTTCACCCAAGCGCCGTGCCTGGGATCCTTCCCGTCACCCTAGGCTGGCTCACATCCAACTGCGGCTTTCGGAAGGTCCTGTCCTGGGAAAAACCTTGACGGGTTCCAGGGCAGGGACCTGGCTAGGTGATGACTGGGGTTTCTTCCCTGCCTGGGCCCAGATAGCACTGGAGGCAATGGAGGAGCCTTCCTTGACCCCAGCAGGCCACAGGAGTGCCAGCCTGAGAAGGCCCCTAGCAGCTTTCTGGATGGTGATATCCCAGGCCCATACTAGGGCTGGCAGAGGTCTTAGGGCTGTTCAGGTATCTCAGGCTCCACCATCTCGGAGGGGGACAAGAAATGGCCTAGTGACCAGGTGACCCAGTCACACTGGCTTGGGATCACCCCCAGAGCAGGTGGGCAGTCTTTGGCTCCAGGGAGCTCGTCATGTGCTGATAACAGAATGGGCAGCCCTTGCTCCCAAAGGGGTGATGACAAGGCAGCTGCAGGCTCGGCTGTGGTGCACATCGGTGTCCAGTCTTCCACCACCTTCACCTGGGCCCACCTGTAGGGGCTTCTCAGGACCCAGAAGCAAGGGGGACTGCCCAGCTAGATGGACGGTGGGTGACAGCCCTGTCCTCCCAGGGTGTGACTGTGTGTGTGTATCTGTAGGCTGGTCCATGGCCAAGAAAATGAAGGCGAATGAGCTCCAACAGCAGGAAAGAGTAGCCAAGATGACAAGAAGGGACAGGCTGAGTGGCCCAGTGAGGCCAGGGTGGCATCTGGGCCCAAATCCTGGGGCATTCCAGGGTTCCCAGTGCACTTTTGGCTGTCCTCTGAGCAGGTACTGCCACCCATGTTGCATATAACACCAGTCACAAAACTCCATTTGACGCTTTTGGGTCTCTCGCACCCAGACTTGGTGCAAGTCTTGGCCACAGTGTACACCAGTGTTCTGCCTTCTGGCCCCTGTTCTTGCCCAGCCTGTCTGGCCGCCACCCTGTTCGTACCTCTGCTCCTGCCTGTTGACCGAGCCGGCCTGTCAGACTGTCTTCAGCAGGGACTCAAAGCTCCAAGCCCTAGTCCCGGGGCGTCCACGAGTAGTTGCCCCTGCTTCCCAGTGACCTGCTGGCTCTCCTGGAACCTGTTAACACTCTGTTTCCAAGCCCTGCTAACCACAGGGTGTTGCCAATCTCCCTGTGAATCCGGGGGCCGGGAAAGACAGTGAGCAGGTCTTCTCTGATCATAATTACACCTTAAGACAGCCTGTCCCCTCCCTGGGGGTGGCCTTATTCTGGCTACCTGACCTTGCTAGTCCTCTGGTTACACGAGCAGCCCCTGGCACCGTGAGTCCCGATTACCTTAGTCACCTGCAAAGCCAAGCCCACATCTGGCTGGCAGCAAAGGCAGGAGGCCCACGGCCCCACTAAGACAAAGGCGCACGCAGTTCAGGACACCCTCCCGACCCTCAGAGTCTGAGAGCAAAACATGGTTTAGAGAAATGTCAGTAATGAGAAGGAAAGAGTCCCAGCAAGTGACCCTCAGAAGGGCTGAGATTGTTGCTCACACATTCTGGCACAAAGACACTTCTCAAGGGGAATCCCCAGTGAGACAGTGGCCAGAATGGGCCTGAGTGCGTCGCTGACCTTAGTGCACGGCTGTTACCACCAGGTGCCCTGGCTGCAGCTACTGAGTCACACGTCACAGGGGAATCACACCATGCATGGCTGGGCACCAGGGATTGGCCTCGAGATGCTGTGACGGCGGGGGAGGATGGGCATGTGTCCCAGGCCAGCTGTGCCTCAGGGGAAGGCCAACTGGAGGCATGGAAAATCAGCTATTTCCTCCACCTGAAGGAGCCCCTGAGGACAGCAGCAGCAACTGGCAAATTGTACCCAGCATCTGCCCTATCTTTGGCCAGGGTTCCATGGGGAAATGCTAAAAGACAAGGTTGTCTCTTTTTTGGGGGATGGGGTGGGGAGGGGGACAGGGGAGAGAAAAACAATCTTGTCGGATGCTCAAAGCATGAAAACACGTGGAAAATGATCTGTCTGGTTTTCCATAAGTCAAAACAGGAGGGTCATGTTCCCATACTCAGTGGGAATTATCCCTGCTCTCTGCTGCCTGGTACCCAGGCACTAGGGCCGGCCCCCTGTGGCCTGCAACACCAGGTTCCTGAGGGCGGGTGGAGAGTCCAGGCACTGGGCAAATAGACAGTGCCCCAGCCAGAGAGCGAGCCTTCTCCCAGTGCCAAGGTGGCTTTTCTGAGCCCCTGTGCCCATGGGGCCCAGCCTCCATGGGTACTCACTGTGAGACGTGGGTGATGGGTGCCAACAGCGTCTCCCCTTCCAGGTCCAGGTCCTCAGTGAAGCTGTTGGTTCTCATGAAATGGGGTGTGGTTACTTCCAGCAGTGTGGGGCTCTTCCTCACTGCAGAGAAAGAAAGTTGGGGGATAGTACGTTAGGTCTCCCACTCCAACCTGCCACTGCTGTGGGACAAACCTGTGAGCTCCCAGGGCCAGGTGAGGAGTGGGGATCGTGCCTAGAAGCTCCCACCCAGACAGGCTTATATTGGGGTGGAATGGGTAGGTTTTTAAGGTGGTCCCTAAGTGTCTGAGACCTCAATGTCTGAAGAAGGTAGAGGCCTATGAATCCTCCTCAGATTGGTAACTGCCTGGGGCTGAGCTCAGGTGTCGAGGACTCGCCTCACCTCGAGCTCTGGGTCTCTCCCCTGGATCGCACCTGACATTTGGGTCAAGAATAAAACAGAAGTGATCAGCACAGGTAAGAGATGCCAACTCCCACCACCACGCTGCCACTCGTACACTGACAGAGCGATGGCCAGGAAAGCTGGGTGGTGGCAGGAGCCCTGTTCATGAGGAGGTGTAAGCCCAGAAGGGAGGGGCAACCACAGAGCACCTCACTGAAAACACGATGCCACATCAACACCTGCAGCCTGAAAGAAGCACAAGAATCACCCCGACAGCTGGCTTCACATTCATATTCCTGGGTCCACCCCTGTGTGATTCTGACACAGGACCTGAAGGAACTGATCTGCATCAGTCTCCACTCTATTCATTCTATCACTATTTGCTGTGGTCTTAATTTTTTCTTCATTTAAAGTTTTTATAGCAAAAAGATTAAGTACTAGTTGGAAGTAGAATAGTTCAAAGATTTACAGTGGCTGTCCTCCCTCAAGATCATCAGTGTTGACCACCAGCTGGATCCCTAGCTCCCGCCTCCTCTGCTCATCCCAGCAGCAGATGCTAGGTGGGATGATTTTATACATGTGGGACAGCTCGTATCACTTGGTTCCTGTCACTCTGCAACACGCTCATCTAATTTTTCCCCAGGTAGAGAGACATGGATCTAATTCTCTAATTCTCTCTAATTTTAGTAATTGCATAATAGTCCATAGTTTAGACTGGCCAAAATTAATTCAACTATTCTGTATTTCATGGACATTCAGTCTCTTTTATTTTAAGTCACTTCTTCAGATAACGATGCAACACCCACCTTTATTCTTAAAAGCTGACATATTGGAGCAGGGTAAATAGGTGCATCCTTGGTTGCACCCAACAGACGTTGCTTGATTGCTTTCCCGAGAAGTTACAGCAATTCAGGTTCCCTCAGCTTCCCCACATCCATGCCTGGAAGGACTGTCAGCACCTTTAGCAGGGCCCACCAAGTGTGGATAAAAACCCGAGGCCCTGCTGTCATTTCCATCTGTGCTGGCACCTTTTATGCACTTGGTGCCTGAGTTTCCTCTTGCAGAATTCCCTATTCATATCCTTTGCTCATTTTTGCTTATCACTTTGTATGAATTTTTTATATATTAGAGATATTACTTTGTTTTCTGGGCACAAATATCTTCCCCAGTATATCTTTGGTTTTTTAACTTTAATGATTGATTGATTGATTGATTAGAGACAGGGTCTCACTCTGTCACCCAGGCTGGAGTGCCATGGTGTGTTCATAGTTCACTGTAACCTCTAACTCCTGGGCTCCAGCGATCCTCCTACCTGAGCCTCCCAAGTAGCTAGTACTACAGGCATGCACCACCATGCCTCAATATTTTTTAAACATTATTTTTTGTAGAGATGGGGTCTCGCTATGTGGCCTAGGCTGGTCTTAAACTTCTGACCTCAAGTGAGCCTCCCGCCTTGGACTCCTAAAGTGCTGGGATTACAAGCATTAGCAAGTGTGTATGGTCTTAAGTATTTATTTTTTTAAATCATAGAAAATACTTTATGTTTTTAAAGTGATATATCTTGCTTTATGAAAAAGGTTTTCCCACACCAAAGTATTAATAATACAACACTTTCCTAAATTTATTCCTAATATAAATATATGGATGTGTTGGGTGTATACATGTGTAAATTTTAATACATTTAGCATTTATGCCTAATGTTGGAGATGATCAACAATTAGAAAATGGAAAATTAAAAGGTATTATATCCTTTAAAAACTAAAGTAAAACATAAAACTATAAAATTTCTTGAAGAAAACATAGGAGAAAATCTCTAGGACCTTGGATTTGGCAGTGAATTTTGAAATACGACACCAAAAGCTCAACCCATAAGAGAAGAAGAATCAACAAATTGGACTTCATTAAAATTAAAAGCTTTTGCTCTGTAAAATATACTATTAATGGAATGAAAAGACAAGCTACAGACTTGGAGAAAATATTTGCACATCACCTATCCAGTCAAGGATTTGTACCCAAAATATATAGAGAATGCTTACAATTTGACAATGATAAAGCAT
Source organism: Indri indri (assembly GCA_004363605.1). Classification (NCBI taxonomy): domain Eukaryota; kingdom Metazoa; phylum Chordata; class Mammalia; order Primates; family Indriidae; genus Indri; species Indri indri. The sequence continues at coordinate 26,400 of RJWJ010000782.1, read as the reverse complement.
ACTCCAATTTAAAAAACAGATTAAAAATAAGCACATGAAAAGATAATCAACGTCAATGGTCATTATGGAAATGCAAATTAAAACCACAATAAGATACCATTACAGCATTATTAGAGTGGCTATAATTAAAAAAAAAAAATCAAAACCTAACAATACCAAGCACTCTTGAGGATGTGGAGCAACTGGAACTCCCACATGCTTCTGGGGGAAATGAAAAGTGGCACAGAGACTTTGGAAAACAGTTTGGCAATTTCTTATGAAGTTATATGTACACAAACCATGTGACCTGGCAGCCCCTTTCCCAGATATTTACCCAAATGAATTGAATATTTATGTTCACCAAGCCCTGTACATAAATACACATAGCAACTTTACTTACAATAGCCAAACACTGGAACCAACCAAGATGTCCCTCAGCAGATGAATGGATGAATAAAACATGGTACATCCATGCAATGTAATATCACCCAGCAATAAAAAGAAATAAACTAATGATTTCATGCAACAGCACAGATGAATCTCAAATGCATTTTGCTAAACAGTAAAAGAAGCTAGATGCAAAAGGCTACATGTTATAGGATTCCATTTATAGGACATTCTAGAAAAAAATCAAAGGTATGTAAAACAGATCAATGGCTGCCAGTGGTTAGGGGAGGAGGAGTATTGGATTTCAAAAGGCTCATCCCCGGGCATTTTTAGGGCTATGGAACTTCTCTGTATGATACTGTGTGATATATGACTCCAGGAATTCATTAAAGCCCACAGAACTGAATCTCCAGGAGTGAATTGCGCTGTGTGCAAATTAACAAAAATCAACCAGGATGTTTGAGTACCCTTGGATGGAAAGCAGACTGTGGTAAGTGAGTTCTAAGTGTGTTACAAATGTATGACATATCACTGAAAGGAGAGAGGAAGAAGCAGCTGGCCTGTGTTGCTTTCAGAAACAATGTTTTGACTGGACACTGGATGGTTAAAGACAAAATAACTCACAAACACTATATTCTGGTGGGTAAGTTTATTTCGCTACATGTACATTAGGGTTATACAATTAAGTAAATCAGCTGTAAGTAATGGCAGCCAGGCTTCTCACTGTCAGAGAAAAAGTTACAAATAAGTGTGTGTGTGGGGGGGTGTGCCTGTGAGTATGAGCTCATGGTTAGTTTAGTACAGATCTAGATAAACACAGAAGTGTAGTGTGTGTGCATGCTCAGGTTATGCACATACTGCATGTGTCTTCATGCTCTGTCTAGTGAGAGGAGATAGAAGTAGTGACATCCCAGTAACTATGAGCACACCTCATGCCCAGATCCTGGTTTCTAAATATCATTCATTCTTCACCAGGGCTCTCTCAATAAATGGGTCATTCTAGGGATAGGGCAGGGAAAATACAAGATGAGCCTGAAGTATTGTCTAGTGGTAGAAGAGATGAAAGTGCTAAAAAATAAATAAATGAGTAGAATGGGGGCACATCAAAAGGACACATGAACCAACCAATGGCCAGAGCTAGAATAGTTTAAGCAGCAAAATAAATAATTATTATATTGGATAACTCAAAAAATAAGTATTTCTGCGTCCATACTGATAAAATTAAATAAATAATTGGAGAAGGGCGCTAGATCGTCGTTACAGAAGAATTCCAAGTAATAAATATGGAAGGCATGAGGAGAATAGAAATACACCACAGTAATTGCTGCAGGAATGATCCACGGATGAATGCTAAAATTAGTAGGTGAAACTTTAAGGAGAAACTTCAAAGTATTTCCTTCAAAATATGCTTTAATTGCTGTGGTGGTTTTAACATACGTTCACAGATTCGTTGATACTCGCCCTGCAGGAGGTGGAGCTGAACTCCCCTCCCCTTGAGTTTGGGTTGTATTTGGTGCCTTGTTTCTAATGACTAGACTATGGAAGGGGAAAAATAGTTACTCAGTTACAGTGGAGGAACTTGGCCAACACCACTAATGAAGTGAATCAAGGTTCACATTGTCAGTGATAAATCATGTTGATGTCGTGGTCCACTGGTAGGATGCAATGAGAAAAGCCCCTTGCCTTGGTGGCATTCTTGCCCCAGTGCTATAACCCTAGTCTAATTTTGAGAAAACATCAGACAGACCCAAACAGTGAAAGATACTGACACCTGACCAGTATTTTTCAAAAATGTCAAGGTAATTAAAAACAAGAATGAAAAGCTGTCACAGATCAGAGGGGACTAAGGAGACCTGCTGAATAAATATAATGATGGATCCTGGATGGAATTCTGGAACAGAAAAAGGAATTAATAGTTAAACTGGGGGAAATTCAAATAAGTTAACTAACTGTAGCTTAATAGTGGTGTACCAGTGTTAATTTCTTAGCTTTGGTCAATGTACAATGGTATGTAAGATGCTAACATTAGGTGAAGCTGGTGAAAGAGATGTGGGGATTCTACTGTTTTTGCCTCTCTTCTGTAAATTAAAAATTTTGAAATAAAAAGTGACAACTTGTGTACAATAGTACAAAAGAATCTTAATTAAAGATATGCAAGAACTCTGTGGAGAAGATTGTAAAACTTTAATGATGGGAGACATTGAAGAAGACATAAATAAATGGAGAAATATGCCTTCATTCCATTGACTAGAAGACTCAATACTGAAAAGATTCTCTCCAAATCTTAATAAAAATCCCAAGGTTTGTGTGTGAGAACCTTAGCAAGTTGATTCTAAAAGTGATTTGAAAGTACAAATAGCCAAGAATTGGCAGTGTTCTTGAAGAAGAACAAGGTGGGAGAACTTGCTGTACCAACATCAGTACTTTTTCCTAGGCAGTGGTCACCAAGACGGTGTGAGGCTGATGCAGGGAGACGGATGGGCCAATGGGACAGGATTGAGCATCGGGAAATAGCCTACACATGTATGGACACTTGGTGTATATCAGCGGCGGCCTGCATATCGTGGGAAGAGGATGGACTTTTTTCAATAAAATGTTCAGGGGCAATTGGATATCCACATGGGAAAAACATTTAATGTTTAATGGACCCTTAATTACCTCACATCATACACCAAAAATTCATTCTTGGCATTCCAGGGGATTGAAGACCCAGTTACGAAAAGCAAAACTATTATAATGCCCTTATAACATTTAGAAGACTATCTTAATGACCTTGGGGTTAGGAAGGATTTTTTAGTGTAAGAAGCAGTAACCATAAAGGAAAAGACTGATAATTTGACTACATTACACTTAAGATCTAATCATCAAAATACACCTTAAGGAGTGAAAAGATAATCACAAAAGAATAGTGCCCACAAAATACAAAGAACTCCTACAAATCAATAGGAAGAATACAAATGACCTAAGAGAAAATGGGCAACAGACAAACTAACACACCACAAAAGAGGAATCCAAAAGGCTGATGAGCATGTGGAAAGGTGTTGCGCCTGACTAGCAATCAGGGAAATGTAAATAAACTCAGGAGCTCACAGCCTGGCCCGTGGGGTGAGCGGCAGACTTCCAGCAGGAAACCGTACAGACATTACTTAGTCGCAGCCGGGAGAAGGGCTCTGAGTGGAGGGCTCTGTGCCTGTGACATCCTCAGAGACGAGGGAAGGACCGGTAAGTCTTGAAGAATGTGCTCACATTCAGAGGCCCGCAGGTCTAGGACCTGGCAGAAACCCCCGTTTTAGAGATTTGGGGCTGAGAGATTCAAGCACCCTGGGTTCTGTTATACAGTTGTCAAGTGACAGAGCTAAAACTGCATCCAGGACTCTAATGTTCTTAAGGAAAAAAAAAAGAAAAAAAGAAAGAAAAAAAAAGGAAGAAGAAAAAGAACACGAATACATATTTCAATGTCTACATCACTTGTATGCAGAGTGGGGGAGCAGCAGAGCAGTGGCTGGAACATGGGGCTGCTTTCCGGACACCTGGGATGACAAGTGCCATCTCCAAACCCTGAGGGCCAAAGGTGAGCCACCTGACCCCTGAGAAAGGCCCAGCCCTAGTGTTTTAGGAAATTAAAATGTGCACATCAGTTGGCTGCTCAGAGCGGGTGGGGCCTGCACCTGCCAGAGAGGAATGTGTGCTCTTGGGTTTAATCCTGGGAACAGCACATGGGGCCCCCTGAGCAAGGGGCAAAGAGAGGGGCTCTACAAGGTTGTTTTTCCAAGTGAAAAGAAAAAGTTGCTTTCCGCTCGACTTGTGCATTGGAGACTGGGGCATGCCTCCCCGACTATGGGGAGGCAGTGGCCAGGGCTGCCACGTCTTCCCTATTGCCACTTGTGGTCACAGCCAGGTCTAACATCTGTGAGAAAATGGAGAGGATTTGGGGGGTGGGGTGGAGATTCAGCTCTTCCTAGACAGTGGTGTTGCCCATTTCAGGCCAGGGCTTGAGGCAAATGCTGTGTGTCCTAAGAGATCTGGGTTATCACCTCCACCTCCAAGGTAGGTATTTCAGAGCCTGAACTCACAGCAGCAGAGAAGGCTGAGCGCATGGTGGACTTGATAGGTCAGCTCATCTGGACACTCAGGCCCTGCAGAGAACATCAGAGCAACACCAGGTGCCCTTTGCTGAGCTGTCCAGAGTGACTGACCCTGGGGACAAAGAGCATAGCATCCTGGTGACAGTGAAGTCACACTTTCCTAAGACAGTCCCAGTTTTTGATGCTTTAATTCCTTGGCTGCCTTTGCTTTGTCAAAGCCAGAATTGGGCCTAATTTTTCAGGGCAGAACAAAACGATTTTGTTTTCTAGGAAAATGGGAGGTCTGGGATGGCGAAGGCAGCCTCAGGCGTGGCGATTACCCCAGCTGGGGAATTGGCTGCCAAATCTCACCCTCTCTCAAGAGAGCAGGAACAAAACTCAGCACAGTATCTTCCTTTCTAGCTAGTGGTCTTGCTGAATAGGGGGATTTGGATTTTATTTAAAAAGAAATACAGGCACAGAAAAAAGACTGGAAGGAAATAGATCCAAATGTTAACTGTGTTGGTCTTTGGGCGAAAGGGACTTCAGGTGATTTTGATTTCCTTCCTTATCATGTCTGTATTTTCTATTTTGAACGATACTTTTCACAAGTCAAGAAACAGTAATTTGCGGAAGTCTTCTGTATTTGTGCCCTGCACATCTCTTCCTGCAGTTAGCGGAATATGTCCCTCTGTCTGGCCTGGAGCTGCCCACGTGGCTACACAGAGCTCTCTCCTGCCACAAAGGTCTTCAAGGCTTTCTGTTCTCAAATGCTGCTGGGCGTGCTTCCTCCGCCTTCTTATTGAGCCTCCAGCCTCTCCCTGCCCGGACTAGTTCAGCATTCAAGTACCAAGTCCAACTTGCAGGGAGGCCCCGGCCCACCCCTTCTGCCTTCGAGAGTCTCAGCAGTGTCTGGGCCCTTCCCAGTAACTTCACCCGACTGTTCACCCCCTGCCCTTCCCCTCCCGACTGATTAAAATCCTGCCTAATCTCCCAGGTGTAACCCAAGCCCTCTTCCTCCACAAGCTTTCCAAGGCTCCAGAGATCATCCCCTCCCCTGGATGGCTGGAGGGCTTATGTGTGCCTGGCCCTCAGCACAGGAACCTCGCCATCCGCCTCCCCCACATCCCTCCAGAGCCTGGCACAGTCAAGTTCCCTGAGCCAGCTCATCCCACAGGGATAAATAGAAGCTGCCTGTCCTTCCCAAGCAGAAGCCCCTTCCCTGGCCCCCTCAAGAAATCTCCCCGGCTCAGTGGACTCGCCAAAGTCCCGTGGATCCTGCACCGTGAAGGAGAAGCCCTCCCCAGGGCATCCGGACAGCTGCAGCCAGACCTTGCGTGACATTGCTGAGCCACAGCCTCACAGCCTGTGCCAGCTGCCCATGCCCAGCTCACAGACCCCGAGCCAGAGTGACCCCACCACCACCTGTGTCTCCACTCAGAGGCGAGAAGTAAGGGACACGGACGGAAAGTGTGAAAGCCATTCCCACAACAGCTGCCAGGAACAAGACTAGGAATGGAGTGAAAATGTATATTTACAGCTGGCACCCAGTTCCGCTTAGGAAAATACCTTGCTTGAGTGGACACCTGTTGTTTTTGCCTGCCTAGCAGCCAGGCCTGGCTTCTGGGAACAGCTTCTCGAATTTTCTTTAGGGGGCTCCTCTTTTCCCATTCCTACTATGCAGGATTCAGGTACCCACTGGTGATCCCCAGAGGGTTTCTTACGGCCCAAACCTTGGCCATCAGAGAGGTACAGTTGCAGGTCTAAGGATGGCTTATAACCCAGTTGGGGGCCAGTGAGAACCTGGCCTTAGATTCTGGCAGGAATTATGGGGATAGAGAGGGCCTCTTTCTGCCAAGTTTGCTGAGCTGGTGAATGGAGGCTGGTGCCCCTCTTGCCCCCATTGCAAAGTGGCTGCCTGAGGATACAGCCATCCCACGGGACCAGTGGATAGAGGAGAGTGAGCGAAAGGGGGAACAAAAGGGAGGGGAAGGGCAGAGGGTGGAAAACACAAGAAGGGGAGAGTGAGCGTGAGCAAGATCATCTCAGTCCCAGGGTCCAGCTGTGTCAGAAACAGCTGGGTCCAGCTGTGTGAGCCAAAAAATGTCCCTTTTGTGCTTGGGCTAGTTTGAGTTAGGGTTCCATTATGTGTTACCAAGAGAGTCCTCAGGAATGTGTGTGACAAATTTGAGGGTGAGGTGTGAGCCCGAGGAGATGGGCCCTGGGGGAGTCGAGATTACAAAAGCACAAAACTGCCCTGCACTGCCCTTGATAGGTTTTGTAGGGCAGGGAGGAAGAAGGCCCCGCCCTGCAGCGGCACAGGGAGCTCTCAGAAAGGGCTCCCTAAGGCGGATCCTTGACTTTCTACTGCGGTGATGTAAAACTTCATCTCCCCAAACCTTCAGTGAGCCCCTCTCCACACCCTGGCGTAAGACGATGTCTGCAGCAAATTATGGAACATGTCAGATCTCAAGGGAGTATAGGATAGATCTGACTTGAGCACAACAGGGATGTGACAGAGTCAGAGATGGCCTCCGGGATCCCAAGCAACTCCAGGGAGGATGCGGGCCTTCCATGACCCCGGAGTGCAGGGTCATGAGGACCCCTCCCCCCGACCCCGCAACCCTCCCTATCGAAACAGGGATAGCAGGCCTCAGCGCAGATCTCAGTGAACGGAAATGGCTCTGTGGGTCCAGGGTGGGGTCTGAATAGCGGGGGTGCTGAGGACAGGCAATGACAGAGCCAGGACAAGGCCAGCCCTGAGTGAGCCCAGGAAATGGAAAGAGAGCAACACAGCTGCCCACACGACTAAACCGACCCACCCGGGTCTCCGTGCTGCAGGAAGTCGCTGTCCAGGTCTCCCAAGGCACATTTTCAGGGGAAGGTTCCAGGCAGCAAGAGCAGCCCCAGGAAACTTTAATATACAATGGAATCTGGGTTAAGCACTGTCTTCTCCAAGAGTTGAGCTCACAGGACATTCCCCAGAAACCTCTGGAGAGGTGGGGAGGAAAGTTTCTGGAGGTCTTTGGATGAAGAAAACAAAAAAGTGGCCTTGACTTTCAAGGCGAAATTACACAGGAAGAAAAAAATGTTTTTAATCTAATTAAGAGCGATCTTTTCACCTTCATCACAACATCACGGAAATGTGCCAGTTCTTAACTTCACACAATAATCAAAGCAATTAGTGAGGGAGAAGCCTTGGAAACCGGTGCAGATGTTCTCAGAATGTTTAATGGGGAAATGAGTTGCAGGCCTCGTTCTCAGCATCCGGCTCCAGGCCCTGGCTACCAAATCCAGACATCTGCTGGGGCCCCACCCCCAGGCCCCGAGGGCGCAGGCTTGAGAAACACAGGTCCCTTCCCAGGCCGCCTCCCAGCCAGGCCAGATCTGGGGCCGAGAGGCTCCCCATAGCTCCTCAAGCTGGAGCCTGGACACAGTCAGCCACTCCAGAGCTGGAGAGAGGCTTAACGTCAAAATTATGTTAACAGCCGGTGTCAAAAGTAATCAGCACAGCTTGGCTCCCCCACCTCTGCTGGCTGCAGGAGGGCTGTGAGTGGGAGGAGGGCAAGGGGCCCAATCTTTCTCACTATGACCCCCTCAGCCTGAACATTTCAAGAAAAGATGTGGTGGCATCTGTCTGGTGTGGCCCTGGGGGGCCCCATTCCAATGCAGCTAGACTTTTAAGGGGCCCAAGAATCAAACTGGTCAACACTTGAGGAATTTCCAATAATCAGAGAAAACATGTAGAAATGAGGATGATGGTTACTTAAGAAATTTCCTATTCCAGAGAGCAGAGGGCCACATGGCTAATGTTAACCGCTGTGGGAGAGACAGAGACCCCAGGTGCGGAAGGCAGCAAACTTTCTTGGAGGCCCTGCTGTATGGCAGGCATTGGGGACATGGAGGTAAAGAACACTTTGTCCCTGTTGTCAAGGACACATAGGCAGTATGGGGGCCCCATTCATGTACTCTCAGCATTCACATTCTGTATGCGCCAGTGGTTTCTTAATGCAAGCCCACCGGATGCTTTGATGAGCACTACCTCTGACCTCAAGGGCCAGCTTAGCTGCACAAAGGGCAAGTCAAAAGGGACAGAAAGCAGGCCACTGCAGGAGTAGTGCTCGGTGGTGACAGATAAATATCCTAGTTCACTCAGCTGCTGGTAGAACAACTCTGAGGAGGGCTTTACGCAGCTTCCCAGCTGTCCTCCATGGAGCTCTTTCTCAACTGACTGCCACAAGGATGCCTGATTCAGGCTACGTATCCTGTGAAACTGACCCAAGCTAGTATGGCAGGAAGCTGCTGAAGCATTTAAGTAGGGAAGCAGCAAGATTCACTTTGTATTTAAGAATTCCCTTGAGCTGCTGTGTGAATAATGGAGTAGAGGAAGCAAGAGTGGAAACTGGGAGAGCCGTGATCAGAAAGGGGCAACAGCCTAGGCAGAGAAATAATCACGGCTTTAACCAGGGAGGTGGCTGGAGAGGCCAGGAGTGAGCGACTCCGGAGTTGGTAAGACTTACTGATAGATTAGATAGGAGCACTAAGATATAGGGATAATTTTTAAAAGACTTCTATCCAGGCTTGGAGAACAATAGCATGCTGCTCCCATTTCCCTCTCACTTCCTATCTCCCCAATTACCTCCTCCCCCAAAGCATAAAACCAACAAGAAGTGCAAATAAAACCACATGATCCCTGTCTTTACCAGTACTAGGAGACAGAATACCATCAAATTACCTGTGAGTAGAGAAATGAACTGAATTCCAACAGCATTCAAATCCCCCGCCCAGCACTGCATACCATGGGTATAAAGAGTCGGGGAGAAGAGGCTTAAGGTGCTCTGTCAAAAAGTTTGAGGGTGGGGATTGACATAAGCAAAAATAGAGGAATAAGTACCTCTAAGGACCTTCCCTTCAGAGAAATATCAAACAACAAGCAAAACCTGTCAGATCAATTTTGTCACAACTCTTGGAAGAAGTCAATGGATTACAGCAATCCAGTGAACATCAAACCAAGAAGCAGACAATTTCTGAATGATAGAAAAGTGTTGTGGCATTTTACTTGCCGTTGCAATCCCCCCGTCCCTTCACTTGGTAACATTCTTGAAGATGGCAACCCATGTACTAAGTGTGGGGCCCTAGACTCTGGTTCAGGATCAGAATAGATGTGATTTTTTTTTTTTTTTTTTGTTCTATACTATCTGGGGACTTCCTGAAGGACTGATGTAAGGTGATTGTTTTGCCTCACTCAGAATTCAGGGCAGAAAATGGTGGACATGACTTGAAAATGTTGTAAGGCAGTTGAACAAATCATAGTGACCTGGGGAAAAGATCATAGCTGTGACTGACATACAATACAGCACCAAAACCTGGGAGGAAAATCTGCAGAGAGTTTCTTTGGGGAATTAGAGCATTCAAAAGTGCCCATGGATACTGGGAAATTTATAAATTCATATGCATGCCCAGGGCTGAATACATACTCAGAAAAGTCCTAAGAACACCTTAATTTTTACCTCTGGCTGATATCTATGTTCACCTTAAGCTGGAAGTGAAGGCTAAGACAGTTGTGAACAGTCTGGCTAAATGTTGAAGGAATGTCCAATACAAAGTTAGTTTGCAAAGGCTAGGAGGACTTTTTTTCTTTTTCTTCTCTCCTACCTCTTCCTCTGACTCCTGGCACGCAGGGAAACTCTGCCAAAACATTAACTGAAGACAAGCCAAAGGACCAGAGATTTTGGAGACTACACATGATAAGAATATAGACTCCACAAAAATAGTTTAGGTGTCAAAATAACTGTAAAATCCCAAAAGGCATAGAGATTAAACATATTTTTAAGTAACACATGAAGAAATCTAAAGAGAAATTTTAAAATATTTTGAACTAAATGGAAGTGAAAACATAACAAAATCTTAGGATGTAGTGAAAGCAGGCAATACAGGAAAATTGTAGCATTGACTGCATACATTGGACAATATAGATCTAAAATCAATAATTTAAGCTTTCGCCTTAGGGAACCATAAAAGAAGAGCAAATTAAATCCAGAGTAAACATAAATTATAAAAATGAGAGCATTAAACAATAGAATTGAAAATAGAAAATCAATAGTGAAAAATCAATGAAACAAAAAGATGTTTCTTTTAATAGATAAATAAAATTGATAGCCTCTAGCCACGCTAATAAAAAAGAGGACATGAATCACCAATATCAGAAATGAAAGAAGGGACATCACTACAGATCACATGGGCATTACAATGATAACAAAGGAATACAATGAACAACTCTGTCCCTACAAATTTGATAACCTAGATGAAATGGACCAATTCTTTGAAAAACACAACCTGTGAAAATAATCACAAGAAGGAAAACAATCTGAATAGCGCTATGTCTATTAAAGATAATGAATCAATGATTAATAAATATCCAAAATAGAAAGCACCAGGCACAAATGGGTTCACTGGTGAATTCTACTGAACTTTTAAGGAAGAAATTACACCAGTTCTTTATAATCTTTTTCAGAAGACAGGAGTAAGTACTTCCTAAGTCATTTTATGAAGCCAGAATCACCCTAACTCCAAAACCAAATACACTGAAAGAAAACTAAAGACCAATAGCTTTCATGAACATAGATGTGGAAAAAAAATCCTCAACGAAATGTTAAGAAATGAAGTCCAGCAATTTTATAAGAAGAATTATACACCATAACAAAGTTGGACTTCTACCGGGTATGCAAGGTTAGTGAAACATTCAAAAATCAATTAATGTAATCCATCACATCAACAAATTAAAGAAGAAAAGTTGTAAGATCATATCACTACATGCAGAAAAAGCATTTGAAAAAATCAAATTCCTGATTAAAAAAAATACTTGGCAAACTAGGAATAGAATGGAAAATTTCTCAACTTGATAAACACTACAAAATCCTATAGCTAACATCATACTTGATGGCCAGAAATTAGAAGCTCTTCGACTAAGATCAGGAACAAGGCAAGGATGTCCCTTCTCACAATTGTTTTTCAACATCATACTGGAAATCTGAGCGAATGCAACAAGACAGGTAAAGAAAACAAAGGGAATACAGATTGGAGAAGAAAGAAATAAAACTTTTCTCGTAGATGACATGATTGTCTAAGTAGAAAATACAAAAGAATCAAAGATACTTCTGGAACTAATATGCAATTATAACAAGGTTGCAGGATACAAGGTTAATATATAAAAGTCAATTGCTTTCCTATATACCAAAAATGAACAAATGGAATTTGAAATTAATAACCAATATCAAAAAGAAATATTTAGGTATAAAATTAACAAAGGTTGTACAAGATCTATATGAGAAAAACTGCAAAACTATTGAAATAAATCAAAGACCTAAATAAATGGAGAAATGTTCCATGTTCATGGATAGGAAGACATTATTGTCAAGCTGTCCATTTTTCCCAAGTTGATATATAGATCTAATGCAACTCTAAACAATGCTCCAGGAAGTTATTTTGTCAATACTGACAAACTGATTCTAAAGTTTATACAGAGAGACAAAAGACCCAGAGGAGCCAAGTCAATATTGAAGGAAACGAAAAAAGTAAGAAGATTGGCACTTCTCAAATTCAAGACTTATTTATTTTATTATTTTCTTAGTAGACTTCTCAGCAGAAACCAAGTTCAAGACATAGTATAAAGCTACAGTAATCAAGACGGCACGGTATTGATGAAATAATAGACATACGGATAAATTGAACAGAATACAGAGCCCAAAAGTAGACTCACATAAGTACGGGCAACTGATCTTTGACAAAGGAACAAAGGCAATAAATACAATACAGAAAAGATAGTCTTTTCAACAAATTATGCTATAACAACTGGATATCCACATACAGAAAAATTGAGACACAGACCTTACACTCTTCATAAAAATTAACTCAAAATGTATCAGACTTAAATGTAAAATGTAAAACTATAAAATTCCTAGAATAAAGATGTCATTGAGATAGCTGAATAGAGAGGCCTGGCACTTACCTCCTCCACAAAGAAGGACCAAAACAGCAAGCAGATAACGATACATCAAACAGAACATCAAAAGGAAAATACTGAAATTCAGCAGGGCAGTGACAGGGATCCCCTGAGGCATAGAAACTCAAGATGGCAGAATAGAAGGAAATAAAGGAGCTGTCTAGGATTGGCTGGGAGCTAGGAGGGACTCCCCACTGCAGGGAAAACATAAGCAGGAGATCCCATGTAGTCAGAATTCCCCCCACAGATGACTACAATCCTATCTACAGGAGAGTTGCTCAACCCTCACAGGCCCTTAGCCTAGTATAGGGAGCTACCTGGAATTTACACAATTGCATTGCTCCAGTGAGGGAATTCATGCTGGGTCCCACTCAACTCCTAAGATGTAAGCTGCTTCAGCCTGGTGCCATCTTGAAAGCAGTCCTGGGGCCCAACAGCCCCTGCATCTCTACAAGCTCAGAGCCACTTCAACATATACATACATCCACCCTGAATGCTGCAGTATCATGACACCACCTGGGCCCAGTGGTGTGATTGTGTCCCTGGCAAAGGAGCCCACTCAGTACTCTATACCTTGGGGAATAGGCAGTCTAGCACACCAGGGAGGCTGTCCTGAGGACATAGGAAACAAAGTATGCACTTGAATCCTGAGAGCTACGTGTCAGGGACCACCACCATTGCCAGCAACCCTGCCCACTCCAGAGACAGGGCAGCTTCATGCCTGAGCTTGCCACCCAGTAACCCAAGGACTAGCCCACCACTGCTAGTGATGGTGTGCCCCCTGGAGTCCCCAAAACTGGTCCACCCAGTGTCCACATCCCCAGCAAAGCCTCTTTATTGCCTCCACAAACAACTTAAGCACTAAAAAGCTGGAGCCACTGAAGAATGCACAGACACCACCGACATTGATTATAGCCTAGGTAATGATATGGAGACTACCCATACGCACCCACCCAGAGCTAATGCCAAAGCACCCTATCCAAATGACACTATAGACACACATAGGAAAAAAGTCTTTCCCTACAAAGGCTATTATATAAAATTGGAAGAAGCATCTGTTATTCCAGATACACAGATATCAACATAGGGATAAAAGGAACTTGAAAAAGCAAGAAACATGACAACTGCAGTGGAACACAATAATTCTCAGGCAATAGACCCCAAAGAAAGGGAAATCTTACAGAAACTGAATGAGATGCAAGAATACAGGTAGGCAATACAAACATAACGAGGGAAACAATTCATGATCTAAATGGGAAATTCAACATAGAGTTAGATATCATAGAAAAGAATCAGACATAAATGTGGAATTGAAAAATTCAATGAATGAAATAAAAAAATATAGCGAAGAGCTTGAAAAATAGACTATATCAAGCAGAAGAAAGAATTTCTGAAATTGACAGGTCTTTTGAAATAAACCAGACAGACCAAAAATCCCCCACAAAAACCAAAAATAAAAAAAAAAAATGAAGAAAGCCTGCATGACATATAAGATACTACCAAGAAAACAAACATTTTGGGAGTTCCCGAAGAGTTGGTAAAAGGCATAGAAAATCTATTTAATGAAATAATAGCTGAAAATTTCTGAAGTCTTGGGAAAGAAAAATAAATACAGATACAGAAAGCTCAAAAATCTCCAAATAGATTCAAACCCAAAAGGTCCAAAATTAAAGACAGAAGTCTAAAACACCAACAGAAAAGTTTCAAGTCACATATAAGAGAATCTCCCTCAAACTAACGACAGACTTCTCAGCAGAAACCTTACAGGCAAAGAGAGAATGGGATGATATATTCTAAGTGCTGAAAGGAAAAAAACTACCAGACGGAATACTAAACTCAACAAAGTTATCTTTCAGAAATGAAGGAGAAATGAAAGTTTTTCCAAGATGAGCAAAAACTGAGGGAATCCATCACCTCTAGACAGGCCCTACAAGAAATGCTAAGGGAGTCCTATATCTGGAAGCTAAAGGATGATATCCACCATTATAAAAACACATGGAAGTATAAAACTCACTGGTAGAGCAGATACTCAAATGAGAAAGAGAAAGGAATCAAATGTTATCACTATGGAAAACCACTAAGTTGCAAAGATAAACAATAAGAGAGAAAGACAGAAACAGAGGATATATAAAACAACCAGAAAACAATAAAATGACAGGAACAATTTCTCACCTATTGATAACAACCTTGAATGTAAATGGTTTAAGTCCCCCAATTAAAAGATACAGACTGGTTAAATGGATTTAAAAAAAAACCCAACTATATGCAACTTCACCTGTAAAGACATCCATAGACTGTAAGGGAAGAGATGGAAAAAAGATATTCCACGCAATTGGAAACTGAAAGTGTACAAGAGTAGCTATACTTATATCAGATAAAAAAATACTCTAATTCAAAAAGCAGAAATACAGAGATTATATGATGATTAAATGGATCAATTCAGCAAGAGGATATAGCAGTTTAAAATACATAGGCACCCAACACAGGAGTTCTGGATATATAAAGCAAATATTACTAGAGCTAAAGAAAGAGATATACCCCATTATTATAGTTGGGGACTTTAACACCACACTTTCAGCATTGGACAAATCATCTGGAAAGAAAAGAAACATTGGACTTAGACTGTACTATAGGTCAAATGGAACTAACAGACATTTATAGAACATTTCACCCAACAGCTACAAAATACACATTTTTCTCATCAGCCCATGGAACATTCTCCAGGATAGATTATATGTTAGAACACAAAACAAGTCTTAACAAATTTTAAAATACTGAAATCATATCAAGTGTCTTCTCAGACCACAATGGAATAAAGCTAGATCTCAGAACAATAGAAACTTTTAAAACTGAACACATGGAAATTAAACAACCTGCTTTTGAATGACCATTGAATCAATGAAGAAACTGAGAAAATAAGAAAATTTCTTGAAACAAATGAAAACAGGAATACAATATACAAAACATGGGATACAGAAAAAACAGTGATAAGAGGGAGTTTATAGCAATAAATACATCAAAAAAGTAGGATTTCAAATAACCTAATGCTACATCTCAAGGTTTGAGAAAAATACCACACTCGAAATAAATAGAAGGAAAGAAATAGTAAAGAGAGCCCTCCCCCCACAAATATTAATATGAAAGATCAATGAAAAGTTGGTTTTTTGAAAAGATAAAAAAAGTCTACAAACCATTAGCTACACTAACCAGAAAGAAAAGAGAGCAGCTTCAAATTAATAAAATCAGAAACAAAAAAGATATTACAACTGATATACAGAAATACGAAGGATCATTAGAGATTATTGTGAATATACACCAAAAAATTAGAACACCTAGAACAAGTGGATGAATTCCTGGACACATACAACCTACCAAGATTGAACTAGGAAGAAACAGAAAAACCTGAACAGGACAATAACAAGTAATGAGCCTTAATCAGTAATAAAAAGTTTCCAACAAAGAAAACCCCAGGACAAGATTGTTCTACTGAATTCTATCAAACATTATAGAAGAACTAACACCAATTCTTCTCAAACTATTCCAGAAAATTAAAGAGGAAGGAATTCCTCCAAACTCATTGTATGAAGCCAGCATTACCCTGATACCAAAGCCAGATAAGGACACAACAAGAATATGAAAACTGCAGACCAACATCCCTGATAAACATAGATGCAAAAATCCTTAAGAAAATACTAGGAAACAGAATTCAACAGTGCATCCAAGCAAACAAACAAACAAAAAACCCAACACTATTATCAAGTGGGATTTATCCCAGGGATGCAAGGATGGTTCAATATATGCAAATAAAAAAATTTGATAAATTACATCAATAGAATGAAGGACAAAAACTATATGATTGTCTCAACAGATACATAAAAAGAACTGATAAAATTCAACATTTCTTCATGATAAAAACAATCTCAACAAATTGAGTTTAGAAGGAACACACCTCAACATAAGGAAATCTAACACAATATGATTAATCCATAGTTAAAATTGCACTGAATGGGAAAAAGCTGAAAGCCTTTACTCTTAGAACTGGAAAAAGGATGCCCATTTGCACCTCTCTTATTCAACATAGTACTGGTAGTCTTGGCCAGAGCAATTATGCAAGAGGAAGAAGAAAAGGTATTTACATTGGAAAAGAGGCAAGATGTTCCTCTTTGCAAATGACATGATCTGATAGATAGCAAAACCTAAAGATACACCAAAAAACCCTGAGAACTGGTAAATGAATTCAGTAAAGTTACAGGAAACAAAATGAATCAACCAAAGTCAGTAGTGTTTCTATACACTAATAACAAACTGGGTGAAAACTAAATCAAGAAGGCAATCCCATTTACAATAGCCACAAAAGGAAAAAAATACCTGGGAATAAACTCTGAAGGAAGTGAAGGAACTGTACAATGAAAACTGCAAAACACCAGTGACGGTAATTGAAGAGGTAACAAAAAAAAAAAAAAAAAGAAAAGAAAAAAAGAAGGAAAGGCATCCCATACTCATTGATTGACAGAATATTGTTAAAATGACCATCCTACCCAAATTAATCTACAAAGTCAATGAAATCACTATCCAAATACAAGAAGAGGTTTCAAGATGGCTATCTAGAGTCATTGGGTACTTGCTTCCTCCACAAAGAAGAACCAAAATAGCAAGATAATAACAACACTTTGATTAGATCACCCAAGAGAGAATGTTGGGATTCAACAGACAAGTGACAGGAAATACATAAGGCAAGGAAGCAGAGGGAAGGTAGGTGGCTGACTTACCCTGGATCCACTGAGAGCCTGGAGAGGCTCCCTAGCATGAGGAAAGGATAACTGAATGATCCCCAGTGGTCCATATTCCCACTGAAGACTCCTGTCCTAGCCATGGGAGAGCTTCTTGACCCATGCGGGCCCTGAGATGAACGGGGGGCTGCCTGGAAACTGCACAATGGCATTGCTCCAGAGAGGGAGTTAATGCTGGATCCCACACACCCTTGAGTCCTCAGTGGCTACAGCTAGGCACCACTTTGCTCAGCCTCCACCATACTGCATCCTGTCCTGGGGACCTACAGCCCCTGCATCTCCATATCCAGGGAGGACTGTTGACATCTTCTGCACGTAGCTGGGTGCTGCTGTGGGCTGCTGCTGCCAGGGCCAAAGCATGAGCCATTGGCAGTGACCCCACCACCCCCAGTGGCAGGGCTGCTGTGTATTTTAAAGCACTCTCAGGAAAGGCTACCCCACTTGTGGCCATAACCTAGGGCCAAAGCACATGCTCCCCATCTGCCTGCTTATGGATGCTGCTGAAAGCAACTCTGTTCTCTCAAGGAGCAGGGCTACAGCACAGCCAGTGTGGCCCCTACCTAAGCATTCTGTAGGGTGCATGGGGGTAACCATGACTACCATCGCCAGCAGCCACATGCACCATTGGAGGGCCTCAGGACAGGCCTGCCCAGCCCAGATACCTCCCACAAGTGCCCAGGCATGCCATCCAAGGGCCTGGGGATTGGCAATTAAAAGGATTTGTTCTGTAAAATCTGGATTCAGTAAAAACCCTCAATCAAGGATCCAGAAAGCCATATGTGGCTCTAAGGCCACAGGTTCCCCACCCCTGCACCATTGGCACCTGAGCACTCCTCCCAGGGATCTGAAGATAGTCGCACCCAACCTGCCACTAACGCCACCTGCAGGCCTGGGTACTGGCCCATGAAGCCCATTACAGCCACCGCAGTGTGAACTGCTCAGAAGCCAGAGGACTGTCCTGCTATTGCCACTGCCATCACCCATGCCATATCTGCTGCCCAAGGGCCTAAGCACCCACCTAGCCCACTGCTGACACTTGAGCAAGATACCTGGAGGCCCCAAATCAGCCTGCCTAGACCTGCTAAAACCAGTTCAATGTACACTGCCCTGGGGCCCAAGGACAGGCATGCTTGTTCTGCTGCTGCCACCAGTGGGGCCTGAGGATTGTCCCACTTGATGTCCCTATCTCCAGCAGAATTTCATGACAGTCTACACTAACAACAGCACCCTAGGCCCCTGAGAAAAATCACAGACACTACTGACACTGTTTAAAGCCAAAGAAATTATACAGAGACTACACTACTACTTTCACTCAGAATCAGTGCCCTACCCAACCAACACTGTAGATATAGCTCTAGGAAAAAGCTCTTCCCTATGACAGCAAGTTCAAAAATTTGGAAGAAGTGCTTTTATGCCAAGAGTGAGATATCAATGTAAGGACACAAGAAACATGAAAAAGAAAGGAAATATGACACCTTCAAAGGAACGCAATAATTCTTCAACAGATTCCAATCAAAAAGACATTTATGAAACCCTGGATCAAAAATTTAAAATAATGATATTAAATAAGCTCAGTGAGATATAAGAGAATTCAGATAAACAATACAAAGAAATCAGAAAAATAATTCAGAATATTAATCAGAAATTTACCAAAGAGACAGATCTAAAAAAAGGACCAAAAAGAAAGTCTGGAACTGATAAATTCATTGAATGAAATACTAAATACATTTGAAACCTTCCACAATAGACTAGATTAAGAAGAAATAATTTCAGAGCCTGAAGACAAATCTTTTTAAATAACCCAGTGAGATAAAAACATTTTATATGTAACAACATAAAGCAATCAAATGTTCAAATTTTCAGTGTCCGAAGGCGAAGAGAGAAGTGAATGCATAGAAAACCTATTTAATGGTATAGCTGAAATCTTTCTAATGCAAGTAAGAGGTTTACACATCCAGATACAAGAATCTCAGAGATTCCCCAATAGATGCATTCCAAAAAGCTCTTATCCATGACACATTATAGTCAAACTGGCAAATTTTGAAGACAGCAAGATTTCTAAAAACAGGAAGGGAAAAGCATCTAGTCACTTATAAGAGGACTTCCATCAGATTAACAGCAGATATCTTAGCAGAAAACTTACAGGCCAAGAGAGAATGGGATGACATATTCAAAGTGCTGGAAGAAAAAAAAAAACTCTGCCACTCAGGGATATTATAACCATTAAAGTTATCTTTCAGAAATGAAGGAGAAATAAAGTCTTTCTCAGATAAGCAAAAGCTGTGGGAATTCACCACTAGACAGTTTTTGCAAGAAATGCCTGAAGAAGCCTTACATGAGGAAGCAAAATGCTGATATCTACCATCATGAAAACACACAAAAGCATAAAAACCTACTAGTAAAGCAAACACAAATGAGGAAGACAAAGGACTCAAGTGTAGCACTATGGAAAACCACCAAATCACAATGATAAATAATAAAAGAGAAAGCAACAAAGGATATACAAAATAACAGGAAATCAATTCATAAAATGACAGGAAGCCCTCACATATCAATAACAACCTTTAACATAAACATTAAACTTTTCACTTAAAAGGTATAAACTGGCTAAATGAATAAAAACATGAGCCAACTATATGTTGCCTATAAGAAATGCATCTCACCCTGGAAGACACATACAGACTGAAAGTAAAGGGATGAAAAAGATATTTTATGCAAACACCAAAACCAACAATAAGGAGTAGTAGCTATACTTATGTCAGATAAAACAGACTATAAGCCAAGAACAGTACAAAGAGACAAAGAAGGTCATTATATAGTGACAAATGGATCAATTAAGCAAGAGGACATAATAATTCTGAACATATGGCTCTAACACCAAATATCCAGATATATAAAGCAAATATTAAATCTAAAGGGAGAGATACACTCCCACACAATAATATTGGGGACTTCAACATCCCACTTCCAGCACTGGACGGATCATCTAGACAGAAAATTAACAAAGAAACGTTGGATTTAAACTATACTGTAGACTAACAGACATTTAAAGAACATTTTATCCAACAGCTACAGAGTATGTATTCTTCTCATCACCAAACCCAAAATTATTAGGAGGAAAGAAATGATAAAGATCAGAGAAGAACTAAGTGAAATGGAGACTAAAAAGAATAATAATACAAAGGATCATGACATGAAAAGTTGATTTTTTGAAGAGGTAAATAAAATTGATAAACTCTTAGCTAGACTAACCAAGAAAGAAAAAAAAAGAAGTCCCAAATAAAATCAGAAACAGAAAAGGAGATATTACAAATGTTATCAGAGAAATAAAAAAATCATCGAAGACTTTTAGGAACAACTATACATGAACAAACTGGAAAACCTAGAGGAAATGGATAAATTCCTGGACACATATAACCTACCAAGACAGAATCAGACAGAAATAAAAAATTGAACAGACCAATAAGAAGTAAAGAGACTGAATAAGTAATAAAAATTCTCCCAAAAAAGAAAAGTCCACAGCTGGATGCCTTCACTGCCAAATTCTACCAAACTTAACAAAGAAGAACTAACACCAGTTCTTCTCAAACTATTCCACAAAATTAAAAAGGAGGAAATTCTCCCTAACAAATTCTATGAGGCCAGTGTTAGTTACCCTGGTACCAAAACCAGACAAGGACACAACAAAAAAAGAAAAAACTACAGGCCAATATTCCTGATGAAGATAGATGAAAAATCCTCAGAAAAAATACTATGAAACAAAATGCAATAGTACATTAAAAAATACCCCATGATCAAGTGGGATTTATCTCTGGAATGCAAGCTGGTTCAACATATACAAAATAACAAATGTGATATGTCACATCAACAGAATGAGGGACAAAAACCATATGATCGTCTCAATAGATATAGTAAAAACATTGATAAAATTCAACATCCTTTCATGATAAAAACTCTCAACAAACTGGGCATAGAAGTAACATATCTCAGCATAATAAAGATTACATATGATCAACACACAGCTACTATCTTACTGAATGTGGACGAGCTAAAAAATCTTTCCTCTAAGAACTGGAACAAGAAAAGGATGCCCACTTTCACCACTCCAATTCAACATAGTTCTGGAAGTCCTAGCCAGAGCAATCATGCAAGAGGAATACAAGGCATCCAAATTAGAAAAAAGGAAGTCAAATTGTTCCTCTTTGCACATGGTATTATATCTAGAAAAACCCAAAGACACCACCAAAAAAAATCTTACATATGACAAATAAATTTAATAAAGTTACAGGATAAAAAAAATCAACATACAAAAATCAGTAGCATTTCTATACACCAATAATAAACTAGCTTAGAAAGAAATCAAGAAGGCAATCTCATTTACAATAGTTACAGAAAAAAAAAATAACTAGGAATAAATTTAACTAAGGAGGTGTGAGACCTCTACAAGCAAAACTAGAAAACTCTGATGAAACAAACTGAAGAGGACACTAACAAGTGGAAGCACATTCCATGTTCCAATGCTGGATTGGAAGAATTAACATTAAAATGACCATACTACCTAAAGCAATCTAAAGATTCAATGCGGTCCCCATTAAACACCGCTGCCATTTTTCAGAGAAACACAAAAAACCCTAAAATTCATAAAGAACAACAAAAACAAAAAAGAGTCATAATAGCCAAAGGAATTCTGAGCAAAAAGAACACAGCTGGGGGCATCACACTACCTGGCTTCAAGATATATTACAAGGCTATGGTAACGAAAACAGCATGGTATTGGAATAAAAACAGACACATAGAAGGCTGACTAGATGTAGGTAGTATGTGCCTCCTCCATAAAGAGGAACCAAAATAGTAAAGTAGATACTCACATTTCAAACATATTATCTAGGAGAGAACACTAGGATTTACGAGAGAAGTGATGTGAAGTGCCAAAAGTAAGTAACGACTGGGTTTAAGGCATTTTGCCTGGCCAGGGACTGGCTAAGAGTCAGGAAAAGCTCATGGATGGGGGGAAACAGTAAAAGAAACCTCCCCCCGCCCCGGGCTTCATACTCTGAAATGGGCTTTTATAATCTTAGCTATAGGAGAACACCTTGACCCATGTTGGCCTTGAGCCTTACATAGGGAGCTGCCTAGATATTGCACAGAGATGTTATTCCAGAAGGGGAACCCACATGGAATCCCACAAGCATCTGAGCCTAGAGTACTTCAAACTGGGTGCCATTCTGAGAGCCTAAATACTGGGGATCTACAGACATAGCTGCTGCCACTGTGCTGCCCTGAGGAGGGAGAGGAGGAAACGGCTCTCATGCAACTCTGGGGAGATACCTACCACCCTGCTGTGGGGTGATGTTGAGACAGAAATGTGAGTGGATAGCACTCTCCACAACTTCTTGCCCATACTGCCTCCCAGGAGCATTATACCCTCTCTGGTGGCAGACCCACAGCTGGCAACATTTTGAGAGTTTAATGCTGGGCTGTGTCCTGCCCTGAAGCTGAATTCAGGCCAACACAGTTCCAGTCACTACCTGGCTGGGGAAGGAAAGGGAAACCAGGCTCTCTGATGCATGTCTAGGACAATATACAACACTCTGCTATGGGCTGCTGTGAGACTTAGATGTGAGTTGACTGTACTCCCCAGAGCTTCTTGTCCATGCTGCTTGCCTGGGAGGAGCCCAATCCTCCCAGGTCTCAGGCCCAAGGCACCATTTTGAGAGTTTAATGCTGGGCTGTGCCCAACCCTGGGGCTGAGTTTGGGCTGATGTGGTAGCAGCTGCTGCCTGGCCAAGGAGGGACATGGAAACCAGGTTCTCCTTTGCATATGTAGGACAATACCCACCACTGTAAAATGGGCTGCTAGGAGACTTAAAATGAGTGGACCACATTCCCTATAGCTTCTTGGCCATACTGCTTGCCTGAGCAGGGCCCCACCACCTCTGGTTGCAGGCTCACAGCTGGCACCATTTTGAGGGTTTAACACTGCCCTATGACCCAATGTTGGGCTGAGCTTGAGGTGATGTGGCTTCAGCTGCCACCTTGCCAGGGAGGAATAGGAAAATGAAGCTCTCCTAAGCACACCTAGGACCACAACCATCACCCTGCTTTTGGGGGCCATAGGACTGCAGACTAGCATACCCAACCCACCACAGCTACCAGCAGTGCCAATGTGGATCCTTTGGTACCAGTGGGCTGCTCCACCACTACTACTGCCATCACCTACATCACACCTGCTGCTCAGGGACCTGAGAACCTGGCCACACATCCAGCCCACCCCTCCCACTATTAGGTTCTGGGCGAGCCACCTGGAGACTCAAAAATTGGCCCTCTAGGATCTGCTACCAGCAGTGCCCCTGTATGCTGTTCTGGAGCCTAAAAATAGCAACACAACTCAGCTCACTGCTGCTACCACCAGGACCGAAAGACTGGCTCAGTTGGCATCCAAGCCCTCAGCAAAACTTCACCACAGCCTGAACTAATAACCATACTGTAAGCCACAGAGGAAATCACAGATACCACTGTCCCTGTGTACTGCTGAAGAATTATATAAAGATCACACTACTACAGGGACACGAAACCAAACCCAAACTGTCCTATCAAGCCAACAAGACATATATATCTTCAGGAAAAAATTCTCTACAAAAGCAACTTGAAAAATTGGAAGAAGTGACTGCTGCATCAGATGTGTAGATATCAATGGAAGGACACAGGAAATATGAAAAAGGAAATATCACCAAAGGACCACAACAATTGTCCAGCAACAGATCCCAATCAAAAAGAACAACTCAAAATGCTAGACAAAGATTTCAAAATACTTATTTTAATAAAACTCAATGAGATGCAAGAGAAATCTGGAAACCAATACAAGGAAAGCAGAAAATTAATTCAGAATATGAATGAGAAACTTACCAAGGAGGTAGATACCTTAAAAAACAAACAAATTCTGGGATTTAAAAACTCATTAAAGGAAATGCAAAACATATTTGAAAGCTTCAACAATAGACTAGACCAGGTAGAAGAATAAATCTCAGAACTTAAAGATAGGTCTTTTGATATAATCTAGTCAGACAAAAATAAAGTAAGAAAATAGAACAAAAAAGAATGAGCAAAGCCTTCAAGACATCTTGGACTAGGCTGGGCCCAGTGGCTTATGCCTATAATCCCAGCATTTTGAAAGGCTGAGGTGGGTGGATCACTTGAGGCCAGGAGTTCTGAGCTATCATCATGTCACTGTGCTCCCTCCTGAATAACAGAGAAAGACCCTGTCTTTTTTTTTTTTTTTAAAGGATAAATAAAGACATTTGGGACTATGTAAAGTGCCCAAACTTATGAATTATTGGTAAACCTAAGGGGGAAGAGAGATCAAAAAGTTTAGAAAATCTATTTAAGGGAATAATTGATGAAAACTTCTCAAGTCTAGCAAGAAGGTTAGACATCCAGATACAGGAGGCCCGCTGACCCCCAGGCAAATACATTTCAAAAAGTACTTCTCCATGGCACATTACATGCAGAATGTCTAAAATCAAAGTGAAAGAAAGAATTTTAAAACCAGCAAGAGAAAAGTGTCTAATCACCTATAAAGGAAACCTCATCAGAATAACAATGGACTTCTCATCAGAAACCTTAAAGGCCAGAAGAGAATGGGATGGCATTTTCAAAGTGCTGAAAGAAAAAAATTGTCAGACAAGAATTTTATATCCTCCCAGAATAAGCTTCAAAAATGAAGGTGAAATAAAGTATTTCCTAGACAAGCAAACATCAAGGGAGTTCATCACCACTAGATCATCCCTACAGGAAATGCCCAAAGGTGTCTTAAACATGGAAATGACAGATATTCACCATCATGCAAACATGAAAATATAACTCACAGGTCTTATGAAACAATCACATAAAAGAGCAAGAGAAAGGATTTGAATGGCAACATCACAGAATTTCATCAAACCACAAAGACAAAAAGAGAAATGGAAAGAATTTATAAAACAACTAGAAAACAATAATATGACAGGAATAAAGCCTCAGATATCAATATTAACTTCAAACAAAAATAAGTTAAATGTGCTATTCGAAAGATATAGATTGGCAGAATGGATTAAAAAATATGATCCAACTATATGCTACTTACAAGAAACTCACCTTACCCATAAAGACACATGTAAAGTGGTAGAAAAAGATATTCCATGCAAATAGAAACCAAAAGCAAGCAGAAGTACCTGTACTTATATCGGATAAAACAGACTTTAACTCAAACACAATAAAAAAAGACAAAGAAGGTCATTATACAGTGATAAAAAGATCGATTCATCAAGAGGATATAACAATCCTAAATATATATGCACCCAACTTCAAAGCTCCCAGGTTCACAAAGCAATTATTACTAGACCTAAAGAAAGAGACAGACAGGAATATAATAACAGTGGGGGACTTCAACACTCCATTCACAGCACTAGACAGATCACTGAGAAAGAAAAATCAACAAAGAAACATCGGATTTAAATTAGACTTTATACCAAATGGATTAAACAGGCATTTACAAAACATTCTACCCCCAAAATACATAATATATATTCTTTTCACCAGCACATGGAACATTCTCCAAGATAGGTCACATTTTAGGCAACAAAACAAGTCTTCACAAACTTTAAAAAATTAAATCATACCAAGTATCTTCTCAGACCACAGTGAATAATATTAGAAATCAATACTAAGAGGAACTTCAGAAATGATGAAAATACATGGAAATTAAACTACATGCTCCTGAACAATGGTCAATGAAGAAATTAAGATGGAAATTAAAAAAAATGAACATGAAAACACAACATACAAAACCTGTGGGATACAGTGAAAGCAGTGCTATGAAGGAAATTTATGACATTAAACGCCTACATCAAAAAAGTAGATTGTGGCTGGGCGTGGTGGCTCACGCCTGTAATCCTAGCACTCTGGGAGCCTGAGGTGGGTGGATCGTTCTGAGCTCAGGAGTTTGAGACCAGCCTGAGCAAGAGCGAGACCCTGTCTCTACCAAAAAATAGAAAGAAATTAATTGGACAGCTAAAAATATATATAGAAAAAATTAGCCGGGCATGGTGGCGCATGCCTGTAGTCCCAGCTACTCGGGAGGCTGAGACAGTAGGATTGCTTGAGCCCAGGAGTTTGAGGTTGCTGTGAGCTAGGCTGACGCCAC